>CM035153.1:87136857-87213893 GCA_020205615.1 Panax quinquefolius
AAGAAGTTGGATTCGATGAAAGAGGCGCAAGCACGATAAGTTATGCAAGCTAAGCAATTAGTGGCAATAATATGTGAGTTGCGCGGAGAGCACCCAACGGATCAATGCGCGATTAATCCATCATCCATGCGGTTAAATCGTCGACAATTACAACAGAATTCCACAGAACACATACCAGAACACATACAATCAAGGAAATAGGAATCATCTGAATTTCTCATGGAGCAACAACTAACAAAATAAAGCTTCACGACAATCATATCCACCAGGATTTTAGAACCAGCAACAACCAGCTCAATATCAAGAAAGGAAATCAGATCTAGAGGAGTTGGTGACAAAATACATAACTAGCAATGAGGTGGCTATGAAAAATCAAGCAATGGCTATAAAATCACAAGAGATGGCTATGAAATCAAAAGAGATGGCGATCAAGAATTTGGAGAATCAGATAGGACAAATTGCGTTGGCATTGAACAGTAGGCCACAAGGGACCCTACCAAGCGATACAGAGAGAAATCCGAAGGGTAACTATGAACAGTGTCAAGCAATTACATTGTGGAGTGGAAAACATCTCGAAGGTACTAATGCAGAAAATTCAGCAACTCCTGATGAAAAAGTTGATGATAGGAACGTGAGTGTAGAAAACAAAGGTGAGGATAAACAAGGTGAGGAAACAAAGCTAAACAATAAGCCAATTGCTTATCCACCACCACCATTTCAGCAGAGGGTCCAAAAACAGAAATTAGACAAGCAATTTGCAAAGTTTTTGGAAGTACTCAAGAAACTTCAGATTAATATTCCGTTTGCAGAAGCCCTAGAGCAAATGCCGAGCTACGCAAAATTTATGAAAGGGATTCTGTCAAGGAAGAAGAAATGGGAAGATTTTGAGACAGTGGCACTAACAGAGGAGTGTAGTGCAGTGTTACAGCAGAAATTACCACCAAAACTCAAGGACCCGGGGAGCTTCACTATTCCATGCACGATCGGGAATATGCATTTCAACAAGTGTTTATGTGATTTGGGGGCGAGTGTAAACCTTATGCCATTGTCAGTATACTTAGAATTGGGTTTTCCTGCACCAAGGCCTACAAACATTACATTACAGTTGGCGGATAGGTCAGTCACATATCCGAGAGGCATAGTAGAGGACATTCTAGTGAAAGTGGATAAGTTTATATTCCCCACGGACTTTATCATTACGGATTTTGAGGAGGACAAGAACATCCCAATTATCCTGGGGAGACCATTTTTGGCTATGGTAAGGGGACACTCATAGATGTACAAAAGGAGAACTCACTATGAGGGTCCAAGATCAAGAAGTAAAATTCAATGTGTTTAAGGCCATGAAATTCCCTACGGATGAGGAAGAATGTTTTCGAATGGATTTAATTGAGCAAATCATCCGTGATGACATGAAGCAAGAGTTTGGTAAGCGATCCGTTAGAAACAACGTTATTGGGGAGTAAAGAGGTCGACGATCCGAAATTGGTGGATTACCTACAAATTCTAGACTCATTGCCATGAGTTTCAGATTTAGAACACCGTTTGAACCTTCGCATTACGGAAGAGGTAGCGCAGAAAAGATCTGAAACCATCATTAGAAGAGCCACCAAAGCTGGAACTTAAGCCACTCCCTAAACACCTCAGGTATGCGTATTTAGGCAATTCAAATTCTTTACCTGTTATTATTTCAGCTGCACTTAATGAAATGCAGGAAGAAAAGTTGCTGAGGGTGCTTTGGGAACACAAATCAGCTATTGGGTGGACAATCGCAGACATAAAGGGAATCAGCCCTTCATTTTGCATGCACAAGATCTTAATGGAAGATGAGGCAAAACCAACGGTGGAGCAACAACGATGACTTAACCCGATTATGAAGGAAGTTGTGAAGAAGGAAATTTTGAAGTGGTTAGATGCGGCAACATCTACCCGATTTCTGACAGCAAATGGGTTATTCCAAAGGCAGCAGGCATGAAAAAAGGAGGGAAACGACAAGTGCGAGAATGATGACAATGAATTAATCTGACTAGAATAGTGACAGTTTGAGGGTTTGCATGGATTATAGAAAATTGAACAAGGCAACCCGAAAAGACCATTTCACGCCATTTATTGATCAAATGTTGGATAGATTCAAGGACACCAATATTATCGTTTGTTGGATGGGTACTCGGGCTACAACCAAATAGTCATCGCTCCGGAGGATCAAGAGAAGACCACATTCACGTGCCCTTACGGCACATTCGCATTCAGGAGGATGTCATTTGGGCTATGCAATGCACCTGCAACTTTCCAACGGTGTATGATGGCCATTTTTTCAGATATGGTGGAGAAAATTGTTGAGGTCTTCATGGATGACTTTTTCGATTACATGGAGACGACTTTGATACCTGCCTAGGGAATTTGGTAATGGTATTACAAAGTCTTTGCAAGGATACGAACCTCATACTAAATTGGGAAAAATGCCACTTCATTGTGGAAGAGGGAATAATTTTGGGCCATAAGGTATCGGCTCAAGGACTGGAAGTTGAAAAAGCAAAGCTGGAAACTATTGAAAAATTGCCTCCACCAAGATCGGTTCAGGTATTAGGAGTTTCTTGGGACATCTTTGGGTTCTACAGAGGTTTATAAAAGACTTCTCTAAAATTGCGAAACCTCTATGCGTCTTTTAGAGAAGGATGCGACTTTCGACTTTGATGAAGTATGCAAGATGACTTTTTAACGTATTAAAGAGAAAATTGACTACAACCCTCAAGTTATAGTCGCATCGGATTGGAGTATGCCAATCGAGCTTATGTGTTGTGACGCCCCCATAATTTGGTATCGTCACCCATCTTGGGTCGCCACTTACATGGTACATAAATTCAAATACAACTTACTAACATAAGCTGTAGGTATACAATACGACATAAAGCGTGAGTTTGAATACAAATATTGTCTACTAGATATTATACAAACTCAAAAGGAGTCCTCATTACAACTATTATCACACTATTTCACGAATAGTGAGGACTACTAATGCTATCCTCTCGACCATTACTCCGCTCCCCGATTCGTCTCCAAATTTATGTTCTCATTTCACGAAGAGAACGGTGAAAGAAAGGTGAGCTCAACTAGCCCAAGAAGAAATATTATGACTAAGATAATGCGAGAATAAATTATCATTAGCCTTCAAAGATGTTAAACCGATAAAATACAATAGACAACCGGTTTAAGCTGCAGTGAATATGCAATCCATTAAAAGAGTCAAGTAGAAAATAAAAGTCTACTATCTTTTAGGTTTTAAAAGGTTTTCATCAATTTTTATCACTAAGAATCGGTTTAATGAATAAACCACAATATCTAATCATCCCCGTACCACGGCCAAGGATTTTCATCAAATTATCAATGGTCATGACTATACCGAATCACCCCCTGGTCATAATCATACCAAAAACTATCCATCATCGCATTACAAAGCCATCGCTGAGGACTTTTTTGTCACATCATTTATATCAAGCCATGATTATACCGAATGAACCTCGGTCATAATCATACTAAGTTCATCTATGCACGTAAGCCAAAGATAACTTTCAACATAATATAAATATGAGGATGATGACAATGATATAAGAATTCAATAAAACAAGTTCAAGAATTAATTTTCTAGGATTTATTAACGTCCAAATTGTTAACAAGATCTTTGTTTTGTAGAGTAAAATTCAAGAATGATCGGAAGAATATTTCCATGAAAGATCTTTGGATGAAACGCAAATATCAAGGATATTCTACTAATTTCATGGAGTATAGAAGTCAAAGTTTTAACCAATGGGTATAATAAAGAATGGAATAACAAAAAAATCACCATGCATGCGGTACTTGCAGAAGTACAAAGTTATTCCAATGTAATAATAATAACGGAACCGAAGTCGGGTGAAATTCACACCGACATGCAGGATGATCAACCAGAATAATAAATGTTGAATAATAATAAACAATGGAACCAGTCCGGTGTAAAACACATGCATGTGATATTCCAATGCAGAATAATAAATGCGAATAATAAACAATGGAACCAGTCCGGTGTAAAACACACGCATGTGATATTCCAACGAATAATAAAGAATGGAATAATGAAGAAGATCACCAAGTATAGGGGATTCAGCGTATACAAAAGTTATTCCAATGAATAAATAAGAATGGAATAATATAAGGATTTCACCAAGTATAGGGTATCTTGGCGTATCTGAGTTATGTATAGGGTATGCCACTTTTACTGAGTTATTCCAATGAATAATAATGAATGGAATAATGAAGTTCTCTTCATGAATAAGAAAGAATAACACCCCTTTACGGTACAACAAATAATATCCCTTACTAGTAAAAAGACTTTGGATATCAAAGTAGTGAAGTACCGAATACTCTTCTTCTTTCTCTCTATAGATTTTCTCTCTATAGCTTCTCTCTATAATTTCTCTCTCTAGAGTTTAGGTGAATCTGTGAGAAAATAATGAAGGAATGAGTTTCTATTTATAGGAAAATAAATGCATAGTAATTAATCCATGAACGGTCAGTTGATTTACTTTAATCGACGGTCCATACTTAAAAGCAAAATCTTTTAAATAAAATATCATATATTCTATTTATATAAAAACATTTTACTATGCAAACACTATGCAACACTATGCAAAACACTATGCAACACTATGCATAATAAAATATAATATATTCTATTTATAGAATAACTTTAATAAAGTATTCTATTTTATATAAAAGATGTTTCATTTTATTACGTTAATAATACTGAATAAAACAAAAACGCGTCATTATCAATTATAATAATTCATATTATTAATCGACAATAATGGAATCAAACTGAGTGACTTCTCACATAAGCATCGATAATCAATACAGGGTGTTACTATGCAACCACGTACGACATTCGTACTTTTACTACCGAGTAGTTCAACAAAGATCAACGGTAAAACTTCCGCCGCTATTTTAATAAAATATTTTTGTCGTTTTCTCAATCCGACAATAATTACATTTATGGGGTCCACCAATAATTGAGTAGTTATACGAATATTCCTCGCTAAACCGAATATTTCCCGACCAATCTAATATAATATAACTACTTGCATACTTTGCAAAATTTATAAATACTACCCACAACTATAATATTATCTCAAATTCACACCATAATATTAAAAATTATTTCGACAAAATTTAAATCTTTATTGATAAAATCTGGGGTCTCACAATCTCCCTCCTTATGGAATTTAAGCCCTCGAAATTAGGGTACGTACACTGGTATGATAAGAGGTGAGGATACCTTGAATACCTTTATCGTTAAAAATATTAAATTCATCTTGTAATCCGACCAAAGATATTCATTAACAACTCATCTTTGCACTACGTGCCAAAGATATACAAATGTATAAAACCAATAATGCCGAGACGCAACTTAATAGTATAGTATCACGACCACGAATTATCCATGCACCATTTCGCCAAGGATATTCGTGTTTTCAATACTGATCATGATTATACCGAATAATCCTTGGTCATAATCATACCAAGTCTATCAATGCACTACTGACTAAAGATGACTTTTACCACATTCATGAATTAATATTTCATTGCTGAGACTCAGCTCAATAATTAATTCATATCATCGAATCATCCCTGCACTACAGGCCAAGGATATTCATTAGTATCACGACCACGAATTATCCATGCACTACTACCAAAGATAATCGTGTATTCATTAAGTATCATGACCACAAATTATCCATGCACTACTACCAAAGATAATCGTGTATTCATTAGTATCACGACCACAAATTATCCATGCACTACTGCCAAAGATAATCGTGTATTCATTAGTATCACGACCACAAATTATCCATGCACTACTACCAAAGATAATCGTGTATTCATTAGTATCACGACCACAAATTATCCATACACTACTACCAAAGATAATTGTGTATTCATTAGTATCACGACCACAAATTATCCATGCACTACGGCCAAAGATAATCGTGTTTTCAATTACGGTTATGATTATCTTAGAACAATCCACGGTCATAATCATACCAAGTCCATCTATGCACTATGTGCCATGAGATGACTTTTAACATAATATAAGCATGAGGATAATGATATAAAGAATCAATCAAATGAGATAAAGGATAAATATTAAACATTTATAATATAATTTATCCAGATTCAAGAATATCCCCATGTTATCAATCACTTAATAATCTCATAATCTAATATCCTTAATATTATAACAATATTTTAATCACTTCTTAAATTTATAAACAATTTATTTCAATTGTTTACGCTTTTACCACATAATGCATTTAATCATTCAAAATGCCATACTCATAAGATATCATCACCAATTATCAAATCCCTCATCAAAAAAAAAAAAATATGCATATACTCTATATAGGATTCTCTAGCCATAAAATCCTATTTTCAACTTTGTTACTTCACATAACATATTTAACTCATATGTTCGTAACTAAACTATTTTCATGAAAAATACCAAATCAGTCCCAAAAATATTTCTTTTCTGGGATTTAGCATAATATAGTCCCATAATGAAAATATATTTTTCTCGGAATTTTTAAAATTCATTTACTATTTTTCAAAAATCAATTTCTAATTAATTCCTTAAGAAATTAGCTACCTCAAGTTTAACTCCAAAAATTCCCAAATCTTGACAGGACCTTACCCATGTTAACGTGAGCTTCCAGTTTAAATTTCATGGTCATCGGAGTTATAGAACTCCGGTTATAGCATTTTTTGTCGGAAAAAACTAAATATTGAAATAGTCATAACTTGCTCATTTTAAGTCAGAATGAGCTCATTTTTGGACAGGAGGTACTTTATACCATATACCTTCATGTCCCAAAAGGCCAGAATTTTTCTCATAATTTAAGTGGCCGAAACAGCCCCTCTAAAATCATGGCAGCAGCTTTTTTGGTTTTTGCAGCTTTGCACTCCATTGCTAAAATCAGTCACACAAAAATCTACAACACCTTTTCCAGTAATTCCACTTGGATTAGTTAGGTAACTCATAGATCTAACTCTAGGACTTGACCACACTCAAAAATTCAAAATATATTAGGAGATATGGTCAATTGAATTTCATGTTACGTTTTTCACAAAATCTGATTTTCAACTCTTTGTGATTTCTAAGAAACTTTCATGTTTTCTCATAATAACCAACATAACTCATTATAACACTTACTAATACCACGTATACCCATGATTTTCATTAGTCCAATGCTTTTATTATGACTTTCATCATAATCCACGTAAACAGATCCTTTTAGTTGAAGAAATATTTGAGGGTTTAAGAAATGGGTTTTTGTACTGGGGTCAATACAAAATTCGATCTAACGCTCTAGGGTAGGCTAGAAAGTCTTCAAGAATACGTCAAGAAATTTATTAATGATAGAAATATCATTCAAAACTGTGATTCTCATCCAAAACTTGGATAATACGTCACATTGATACCAACTGTGACTTCTATCCTTTAACCTGGATAGCACCTCATAATGATGCCTATCAACTCGCCATCTTCTTTCATGATGTCGCCTACAGAAAGTCTGGCTTCGGTGCATTCCACACAAGGAAGTCAACAACGAAAGGTTCGGGGCTCTTTACTTATGACTTGATATGACAATAATTGACTTTAGTAGTTTGGTTCTTGAATTCGCACAACAGGTTGGTTATGAATATAAAAGCTAACAACCTTACGAAAAGCATGATGAGTAGTTAACCAATTGATTCCTAAAATCACATCAAAGACAAGTATTTTCAAAAAGATAAGATCGACAGGTAACGTGAAAGTGTTTATTTGAATCAAACAAGATTTAAAAATAGTAGCGGTAACGAAGGCTCCTACTAACGAAGTTTCAACCAATAAGTCAAAGTCTAACTTCTCCGGAGTCAAATTTAAACGTTGAACACAAGCAAGATAGATAAAATAATGGGTAGAACCGGTATCTTATAAGGTATAGACTTCGCAATTTATAATTAACTAACCCGTGCTAACTTCGTTCGGTTTACTTGCTTTTTGAGAAGTCATGAAAAATGCACTTCCTAAAACCAACGACTTTGTTTTGTCCATATCCACCTTTGGTGCCACCGTCCCAGCTAGACTTGACTTTGGTGCACAACAAAATTGAGCTAAATGACCTTCTCTTCTTGCAATTTCCACTTCTATTATCTTTGTCATGATTACCACCGAAGTGGTTACCATTCTTAGCATGACAATTTCCCCCACGATGGTTATCATTGTTCTGATAGCCATTGCCACCAGTATGATTATTATCATGTTGTTGGTCGTTCCCTTTTGTTTGAGCTGAATCAACACTCTCATGTGCTTCATTGCTTATCTCGGCATTTTCAGATGTCATTCTCAAACACTGTCACAAAACAAGGGTTAATTAACATATCACATATTATCCCTATACTCTGATAGACCAATTAAATACCAAATAAATTTAGGTAGGTCATACTAGCGAAGGAATTCCCCGTCTCTCCCCTCCTAGTTCTTATCTCACATCTCAGCCAGGGATCATATCCCTAAGCTCGATACCAACCGTGACGCCCCATAATTTGGTATCGCCACCCATCTTGGGTCGCCACTTACATGGTACATAAATTCAAATACAACTTACTAACATAAGCGTATGTATAATACGACATAAAGCGTGAGTTTGAATACAAATATTGTCTACTAGATATTATACAAACTCAAAAGGAGTCCTCATTATAACTATTATCACACTATTTCACGGAATAGTGAGGACTACTAATGCTATCCTCCGGACCATTACTCGTTTCCCCGCTACTCGTCTCAAAGCCTATGTTCTCATTTCACGAAGAGAACGGTGAAAGAAAGGTGAGGTGAGCTCAACTAGCCCAAGAAGAAATATTATGACTAAGATAATGCAGAATAAATTATCATTAGCCTTCAACAAACAATGTTAAAGCGATAAAATACAATAGACAACCGGTTTAAGCTGCTGCAATGAATATGCAATCCATTAAAAGAGTCAAGTAGAAAATAAAGTCTACTATCTTTTAGGTTTTAAAAGGTTTTCATCAATTTTTATCACTAAGACTCGGTTTAATGAATAAACCACAATATCTAATCATCCCCGTACTACACGGTCAAGGATTTTCATCAAATTATCAATGGTCATGACTATCCGAATCACCCCTGGTCATAATCATACCAAAAACTATCCATCATTGCATTCTGTGCCATCGAGGACTTTTGTCACATCATTTATATCAAGCCATGATTATACCGAATGAACCACGGTCATAATCATACTAAGTTCATCTATGCACGTAAGCCAAAGATAACTTTCAACATAATATAAATATGAGGATGATGACAATGATATAAGAATTCAATAAAACAAGTTCAAGAATTAATTTCTCTAGGATTTATTAACGTCCAAATTGTTAATGAGATCTTTGTTTTGTAGAGTAAAATTCAAGAATGATCGGAAGAATATTTCCATGAAAAGATCTTTGGATGAAACGCAAATATCAAGGATATTCTACTAATTTCATGGAGTATAGAAGTCAAAGTTTTAAACCAACTGGGTATAATAAAGAATGGAATAACAAAAAAATCACCATGCATGCGGTGACTGCCGTGATAGACAAGTTATTCCAATGAATAATAATAACGGAACCGAAGTCGGTGAAATGAAACACTGCAAGCGGGATGATCCAATGAATAATAAATGTTGAATAATAATAAACAATGGAACTGTGTCGAGGTGTAAAACACACGCATGAGGATATTCCAATGTAATAATAAATGGAATAATAAACAATGGAACGTGTTAAGGTGTAAAACACACGCACGAGGATATTCCAATGTAGAATAATAAAGAATGGAATAATGAAGAAGATCACCAAGTATAGGGATTCAGCGTATACTGAGTTATTCAACAGAATAAATAAGAATGGAATAATATAAGGATTTCACCAAGTATAGGGTATCAGCGTAGTGTCGTTTGACAAACAAATACTCACGACTTTGGGAACTAAGGTGATAGTCTATCTACGGACCATTGAGACCATTAGCGATTCGGTACTTGATAGCGAAAAAGGATGCTAAGCCACGCCTTATCCGGTGGATTCTCCTACTTCAAGAGTTTGATCTAGAAATAAAAGATAGAAAGGGGACGGAGAATCAGGTAGCAGATCACTTGTCTAGGCTGGAAAACCAAAGGAAATTGAAAGAGGACAAGTGTGAAATCAATGAATCATTCCGGATGAACAACTATTTGGAATAAATGCGAAATTTCCTTGGTATGCGGATTATGCGAATTATCTTGTGAGCACGTTTCTACCACACGATCTCACAAGACAATGAAAAAAAGAAGTTTCTTCATGACGTGAAATGGTACATGTGGGATGAGCCTTACATGTTCAAATAGTGCGCTGACAAGATGATTAGAAGGTGTGTGCCCTACAGTGAAGTGAAGAACATTCTGCATGAGTGTCACTCATCTGCGTATGGTGGACATTATGGGAGTGAGAGGACAGCAGTGAAGGTGTTGCAATCTGGGTTTTATTGGCCTACACTATTCAAGGACGCCCACCATTTTGTTAAAACATGTGATAGATGTCAAAGGGTGGGCAACATTTCAAAACGGAATGAGATGCCTCTACAAACGATTCTTGAAGTTGAAATTTTTTTGATGTATGGGGCATTGATTTCATGGGGCCATTCCCTTCGTCTCTGAACAATCAGTATATTCTACTCGCAGTGGACTACGTATCAAAGTGGGTTGAAAGCTGCAACATTACCATCAAACGATGCCAAGGTGGTCCTCAAATTCCCGCAAAAGAACATTTTCACAAGGTTTGGCACGCCAAGAGCAATTATCGATGTGAAGGTAGTCACTTTTTGCAACAAGTCATTCATGACTCTATTGGGCAAAGTATGGGGTCAACCATAAGGTAGCTACAGACTTATCATCCCCAAACCAGTGGACAAGCTGAGGTCTCGAATAGGGAAGTCAAGAGAATCTTGGAAAAAGTGGTGAATCCGAATCGAAAGGATTGGTCGCTCAGGTTGGATGACGCATTATGGGCCTATCGGACTGCGTATAAAACACCGATCGGGATGTCACCATATCAACTACTGTATGGAAAGGCTTGTCACTTACCGGTCGAATTACAACATAAGGCTTATTGGGCGATTCAGAAACTCAATTTCGATCAAGCAGCTGTAGGGGAAAAGCGATTACTGCAATTAAATGAGCTCGACGAATTTCGTCTTCAAGCCTACGAGAACTCCAAGTTATACAAGGAAAAGGTAAAAAGATGGCACGACGTAAAATTATGCAAAGAACTTTCGAAAGCCGGGCAATCGGTCCTTTTGTTCAACTCACGGTTGAGATTGTTTCGAGCAAGCTTAAGTCAAGATGGTGGGGACCATTTACAATAAAAAAAGGTGTTTCTCTCATGGCGTTGAACTCTCTACAAGAGGAATCCTTTAGAAACTTTCAAGGTCAACGGTCACAGATTAAAGCACTATTGGGGTGGCGAGTCCAACACGGACGTCATAGCTATCACACTTACAGACGCACCATAAACAGGGAGTAGTCAGGCTGAACGACTTAAAATCAAGCGCTCATTGGGAGGCAACCCATTTTTTATTTATTTTTATTCTTTTTCTTCATTTTTTTCTCTTCTTAAGTAATTTTATCCATGCTAGTGAGATGGTAGTTTAGAATAATATTTGGTCTAGAATATATTCATGTCAATTCATTAAATAGTATTTAAAGTATATTTGATATTTAAATAATCTTACCCTCCATGCTTGAATTTGCTCAATATCTACTTATGAGTATATTTTTCATGTTGATCGGTACTCAAGAAGCTATGGGATGCACTAAGGAGGCAAGGAGAAGAAAACTATAGTGCAATAGTAGAGATAAGGGCCTTAGAAGAACACTAGCAAGTGGGGCTTGCCCTCCAAGAACAAAAAAAGCAAGTGGGGCTTGGGGGGTAAAGAAACATTAACAGATAATAGCAATGGGGCTTGGGCTTGCCAAAGAAAAAAGAACAAAAGCTTTGGGGCTTGGGGAAATGAGCAGATAGCAGATTGATACAAGCAAGTCGGGGCTTGCCTTTTCAAGAAATAAAAACCCAATGGGGCTTGGGGTCTTAGAGCATTAACAGAGCAGATATAGAAGCAAGCTTGGGGCTTGCCCTCAAAGCATAAAAGGCAAGGGGGGGCTGGGGGGTCAATTTGAAAAAGAAGATTATGGCGATTACAAAGATGCATGACATGATATCCCAATTCCATTACACTTCAACTTCCTACAATCCCACTCCTTCACAACATACACCCACCACTTTGCACATTACTTCCCATCTCCTCACAACAATCAAACACTTACCCACTCCTTCAACCTAGTCACCCACTACCCCCTACATAAACTCCTCTCTATAAAAAACCACCCTTCACCACACAATCAACAATCTAATTCACACCAATTTGGAAGTTTGAGGATAGGGTTTGTGCAAATCTCTACAACCAACCTGGAAATATATCTTGAAAAAGTAGAAGTTTGTTTTCTAATTCCTCAATTTCTATCCCCATAGTTCGAACCAAATCACCATGTTTGTGGGAATTTAAGTCTCGCACACCAAGTGTTCGACAAATTGCTTAAGTAAAGTTTGGGGAAAAACTCATCAATTCCAAATCAATGGCACCAAAACCGGCATCAAAAGAGGCAACGAGAGAGAGTTTGGGGGCACACACCACCAACACGAACCTTTGATAAGCGAAAATTCATCATAAGTGTCGCCATGCACCAATACGAATTACGACTATATGGTGACAAAATCACTCACACACTAAGGGGGTTTGCTTTTTGAGCTTTGTGGATGGCGAAATGATGCAACAAATATATCAAAAGGTTGGAATAAATTCACGGAGAGCGAGGCGCGATTGTGAGTGTGGTCAAAGAATTCTACGCTCTTGCCGAGGATAAGGCCCCTTCAATGCTTTTTTATGCGGGGTAGGTTAGTTCCTTTCGAAGAAGCGCCATCAACACGTACTATCAGTTATGAGTGCGAGACATTGCCAGTACCAACACTTACGTGATAATGATCCAGATTATGAGGCTATTATGAAGGAGATGACAAAGCCGGGTACCTCATGGACAAAATCAAATCATGGAGGCACTGTCTTTCGCAGTAAGGATCTCAGTCGGTATGGGAAGATATGGTACGCCTTTCTGTGCGCTAAGTTACTTCCATCTACACACACGTCAGATGTGCCTAAGGATAAGGCAGTGCTCTTGTATGCCATGGTACAAGATTTCATCATCGACATAGGGGCTATAATTAACTTTTCAATCCGAAGATGCCTTCGAGGACCATTCTCTGGCGGATTGCCACACCCATCACTCATTTGTGGGTTGTGTATCTGCGAGGAGTTCGATGGTCGATGATGAGATAACCCAGATGCCGCGCGAGACACTCGACTCGAGAATGATTGCAAGATATGTGTGTGGTGGCCGGAGGCGAGTCGCACCTAGAGAGGAGTAGGATTTGTATTTCCCTCACCTCGGAGGATGAGGCGTGTGAGGACACCTCGGATGACGATGAGTTTAGGAGAATGCGACAATGGGAGAGCAAGAAAAGAGAGACATCACACCACGACCGGAGTCATATCTAGCCCTCGGTTCCTCAACCTTCAACGACAAGTGGATGAGCACAACAAGGAAGCACGAAGAGAAATGCGGAGACTAGCAACGAGGCAGGACCACATGTTTGAGGCCATGAATTTATCTTTTCGCCTCATTGAACGCTACGCTCTCGAGCTTCAATCCTACTGCCCAATTCCCATACCAGCAACCAGCCCCAATGCCAAGGTTCCCACCCAGCGATTCCGATGAAGAACAACAGACACCACCAACCCAGACTTAGGCGATTATGTGGAAGTCTCTCTATTTATTTATTGCTTTATCTATACAATGAGGACATTGTAATTTTCAAGTTTGGGGATTTAGTTGCATGTTGCATGTTGCATATTTAATTTCATTAGCTAGGTTTGCATATATGTTAGTTCATTGTTTATGTTTAGGATTATTAAATGTTGCATTCATGTAATCATGTAGTTGCATAGTAGCTTAGGAATGTAAATAGTTTTTATTTATCTTTGCAATCATGTTATGTTTTTACATATTTACCATATAAAAATAAAAAAAAAAAAAAAAAAAAAAAAAAAAAATTCAAAAATAATAGTTAGTTACTATGTTCATCTTGCATGAGTCCAGCTGTTTGATAGTTACAGTCTATTTTGGCCAATGATGAGAATGGGATTGAGTAGACAAGTATAGTATTGATTATTAGAACTTTAATATGATTTCTTGTTATGAATTGAATCTTTTCTGTTTGAACTGGTATAATCAGGTTAGCACGTTAGAGACAACTTTGTTGAGTGATTAAGTTTAAATTGATACATAATTGAATTCTTAAGGATAATATTAGTTTGAATAAATGAAAGACATGAACAGGCGGAGATGGCTAAATTTAGACAAAAACTTAAGTTTGGGGAAAAATTTGGGATATAAGCTTAAAAAAAAAAAAAAAAAAAAAAAAAAAAAAAAAAAAAAAAATATCGTGGCTAGTCTTGTTTCGGGGCCTTTGTTACTTGAGCAAGGACACCTGAGGGGATTGTCTTTACACCTAGCGCCCTAAGGTCTTATATGGTGCGGGAGTCGTTGGTGAAAAGCTCGCTAAGGGGTAGCATTGTTAGCCTAATGGAATGAGAGACATTACGCATGATCATGGTAAAAAAAAAAAAAAAAAAAAAAAATAAAGCGGGAAAAGAGCAAAAAGCCCCGTAATGCAAAAGTAAAGCATAAGTATCCCGGATTGGACTCTTGAATTTGGTGGAAGTTTGACTTTAGTTGGATCTAGCCTGTTCGTGAATTTTGTGAGTTTACACTGTATGATGCCTTTAAAGAGATCTATTATGTGTTGTATTTAGCATTATATAGTTAGCAGCATTGTTGTTGAGCACACACACTACTATATCAATAATAATGATCTAAGATTTGATGATTGATGATCGGAAATTATTGATGAGTTTTGATATGATGTATTATCATGTTTACTTGATTTCTCCGAGTAGGTTGAAAAGACTTGTTTTTCTCATTATTCTTTGGATTCGTAGGCATATAGATTAGTTGCATTCCATTGCATTGCATTGCATTTTTTTTTTTGTTTTTGCTTGAGGACAAGCAAAGGTTTAAGTTTGGGGGTATTTGATAAGTAGGTTTTATACCTACTTATCCGGCATCTATTACTTGAATTATTTGCTTAATCTCGTGTTTCTTAGTTACTTTTCATGCATTTTGTTTTCATTTTGTAGATTATATGTTTGGAAGCTGAGTGAGCAACTATTGGTATGAAATTGCAAGGAAAAGCAATTAGGATATCGTTTGGGCCTTCATGTTCATTTTATGTGTATTTCATGTTCTTGGCGTGGAACTTGGACTATGTTGTAGAACTCTTTCTTGGCTTTCGGAACGTCTTGTATCATTCCAATCGGAAGTTCGGATGATGAGATTATTATTTATATTAACAAATCAAAGCTAAGAGTTGTTTTTGTTTGTCATTTACAACAACAGCTACTTCAAGTGCAATTTCGACCTTCATCCGTTCGTTATTTCTGAAAACTCAAAGAATGAAAGTTGTAGAGCTCGTCGATATCTTCGATTTGATAGGTGGCGGGCCTCGTAACTCCTCCGGATTAAAAGTTATGGCAGTTTTAGCGAGAGGATGTTGCATTGATTTTGAAGAAGGTACCCAAGTGGGGCTTGCCCTTTTTGCCTTGATAGCAAGCGGGGCTTGGGTCTGGGTGGTTTAGCAGATTTGTAGCAAGTGGGGCTTGCTATTACAAAGGAAAAAAAAAAAATTTGGGGCTTGGGTACTCGAATAAAAGGTCTCTAGTTGGTTTCTAATGCTACAAACGTGGAGTTTAAGTGATGGTGATGATTTGGGACTCATTTTGGCATGGAATTGTAATCGAGAATACATGTTGAAGTATATAATTAACAACAAACAATGAGATTAGAGAAAAAAAAGGCAAATTACGAAGAATAATCTCAGTTTTTCTAAGCAAGCGTTGGAGGAGTAATTCAAGGAGATTTTCGAGGCGATTGCGATTCTAGGGCTACGTGAAGGGTGTTTTTCAATATTCTTCGTCTTAGACTATTATTTGTAATTGAAAGAATGATTTCCATGATTTATTTAGTGTTTATTTCATTTATTATGAACTAATTCACTTTTTTTAGGCTTATGATGGATCTTTGAGTGAATCTATGATTTTGTAAACTTTGATTTCCAATTTAATAAGCTATTTCGGTTTATCTATATTGATTTGAGCTTGAATCTATGAATTGCACGATCAACAATTCTTTGTGGATTTGTATGGAATCGAGAGAGGATATTCAAATCTAGACCTAGTTGATATAGCATGTGTTCATGATTTTGTGAATAGCTTAATCTTGGAATGTTAAGGTAGAGATATGCTTGACATCGCATGTAATCGGATAGAGAACTTATTCTTAAACCTTCTTCAATTGTAATTCACATAGAGATATAGTGGGTTAGTTGATTAAGGTGTTTAACGTGATTTCTATCTTAATTGTGGATTGACGTTTAATACGGTATTAGTGCATCGAGAGGTGGTTAATACTACGTTTCGTGTTCTTGATTAATAAAGCTGGGATAGTGAATTGAATTGGAATAAAGGTGTTAAATCGAGAGTGAAGCTTGAAGCTTAGGGTGAAATCATAAGTCTAATTCTCCATTAATTGTTTGAAATTTCAGATTTTGATATTTGTGATTATTTTGTGGTAGTTTAATTATTTTTAATTTAGTTTTTTTTAATTTTAATCATTGAGTTGATTTGTTTAATAAAATTAGGATTAATAACACGAGGTCTTTGAGCTAGGGAGGAGCTAAAGGCTAAGAAGCGGAAGATTAGTAGATGTCCTATATTCATAGGAGTTCTCATGAGGATTATCGGTGACAAGTATTTGAGTATCCTGTGGAGAGCGAGGCGAGACTCGACATACTATCGATCGAGATGTGATAGCCGGTCTTGCCAATCTGAGATTATGAGAATGCCATTAGGCAAATGTAATCTAGTTAGTAACTAGAGTAGAGTTAGATATATAAATATATTGTATCTATGTAGTGACGTAAAACCCTCTTTTGTATAATCAAAGGGTAGTCTTTTTGTAAATCCCAATTTTGGAAAGTAATTGCGGGAAAGTAATGTAATAAGCTAAAGGCGTGTGTAATGATGAATGATGTAGTATTATACTCTGAAGAAGAAAGCATATCAATATAAGCCTTTTATTGAACATGTTGTGCAATGAGTTTGAGTTATTGTTTAAAAATGAATAATAACTAATTAACAAGAAGAAAGTAATAATGAAGTGTTATTTATTTTAATGAGAAAGATGCCGCCAAGAAGAAGAAGACAATGAAATCAAGAAGCTAATGTGAATCAACCGGAAGGGGCCCGGTTAACCCGATGCAAGAGTTTGTTAATTTATTAACATTTGCCTTTAATAGAAATGGGGCTAATATATACCATGTAAATCCTGCGGTAGTAGTACGTGCTACTACGTTTAAGGATTTTAAGAGTGTAGGTCGCTGGAGTTCAAAAGGAACTACGGACCCTATATAAGCCCCAAACTTGGGTAAAAGAAATTGAGAAGGCATTTGTTATTGCAAATGTGAAGAGGGCAAAAGGTTTCTTTTTGCTACCTATATGATGAAGGAGAGGCCAACTTACGGTGGGAGGAAAACCGGGCTAGAAATTTGAGAGAGAAAATATAACGTGGACACGGTTCGAGGAGATTTTCTTGAGAACTACTTTCCCATGAGTATCACGGGGAGGATGGAGATGAGGTTTTTAGAATTGAAACAAGGGAAATGATTGTTCCCCAATATCTTTGCCAAGTTCAATGAAGCTGGCGAGGTTTTTGCTCCACATCAGGTGGATCTACGAGAGAGTGAGGAAGGAGGAGATTTGAGCGGGGCTTGAAACCACGGCTCTATATAGCCGGATATCGGTGTTTCAAAGTAATTCCTTTGGAACCATTTCGGAGAAATAATAATGTCGAGGGTGGTAATGAGGCTTTAAGCAATAATACAGAGAGAGAGAAGAAAAATAAGAATAAGGTAGATGGGGGAGTGAAAGCGAGGAGGGAGCGGTAGGGAGTGGCAATGGGAAGAAGAAAGGAAGTTTTTTAACTCTGGGAATACTAGGAGTAAAGCAAGGAGATCCTAAGAAGAGGATGGAGGGTGTAAGAGCTGTGGGAAGACTCATTTAGGAGTCATCTCAAGGGAAAAGCGGTGTGTTATAATTGTTGTGGTGGAGAGGGCACATTTTGCCTAAGCTGTCCAAGTCAGAAGAAGAAATCATGGATGCTTTGTGTATGTGGATCAATTGATCACATGGCGAAGAATTGCGAAGAAAGAAGAAGGGGATGGATGGGAATAAAGGGCACTAATAGTGGTAAGTTAGCTATTAGTGGTCCATTTCGAGACGAGTAGTAAAGCCGATGGCCCACACCTTTAATATGATGGTCCAAGATGCGGTTGCATCGGGGATGTAGTTGCAGGTATTATCAATCAATCAACGATATAAATGCTTATGTGTTGTTTGATTTAGGGTGCTACTTGTTCTTTTATAGCATGTGATTTTGCTAAGCGATTAGGATTACTTAAAGAAAGATTGCCTATACCTTTGAATATTAAGGTAGCAAATGAAGAAATAATTCTGTTGAAAATATTCATATAGGCGTTGTTGTGTAGAAATACGAGGTTATAAATTATCGGTAGATTTGATATACGATAAAGTTGGGAGAATTTGATGTAATTCTCGGGATGGATTGGTTGTTTAACCATGGTGCAATTATAGATTGTCAAAAAAAAGAAATGTGTAAACATTAGAACGTTGACAACCTCGTATGTAGTGTTTTACGGTAATAATAAATCATGGGGACGTTCGTGTTGTCTTACTTATGACACAAACTAGGAAATTGTTGAGGAAGGGATGTGTAGGAGTTATTTGTGTCATGTTGTTGATACCCGAGAGAGTGGGGGAGCAACGATGGAACAAATACCTATAGTAAAAAAAGAATTCGTGGATGTATTTCCAAGCGAATTACCGGGTCTTCCACCGGATAGGAGATCAAATTTAATAATAGATATTGTGCGAGAGCGGCACCAGTTTCAAGGGCACACGTATCGTATGGCGCTTGATGAGAAATGAAGGAGTTGATGGTTCAATTACAAGAACTATTGGATAGAAAATACATTCAACCAAGAAGTTTTCACCGTGGGGGAGCACCGATTATTTGTGAAGAAGAAGAAGGATGGATCGTTGAGACTTTGTATCGACTATCGAGAGTTGAACAAGTTAACGATAAAGAATAAATACCCATTGCCGAGGATCGATGATCTCTTTGATCAATTGAAAGGGGCAAAGTATTTTTCTAAGATAGATTTATGAACGGGGTATCATCAGTTAAAATTCAGGAAGGAGGATGTACCTAAGACGACGTTCAGGACTCGTTACGGCCATTATGAGTTTTTTGGTGATGTCATTTGGGTTGACAAATGCATTGCATTGCATTTATGGATATGATGAACAGAGTGTTCAAACAATATTTGGACAAGTTCATGTAAGTAGTGTTTATCGATGATATTCTAGTCTATTCTAAGGCGCGAGGAAGATCACTTTGAACACCTAAGATTAGTGTTGGAGACACTAAGGAAGGAGAAGTTATATGTGAAATTCACTAAGTGTGAATTTTGGCTAGAAAAAAGTACATTTTTTTAGGACATGTTATCGATCGAGATGGAATTTTGAGTAGACCCCAGCAAAGGTGGAAGCAGTGATTAATTGGGAACAACCAAAAAACACTGCGAGAGTGAGGTACGGAGTTTCCTAGGGTTAGCGGGATCTTATCGAAGATTTATCCAAGATTTTTCTAAGATAGCTACTCCGTTGACTAATTTTGAGGAAGAAGTGAAGTGAAGTACGTGTGGGGTGAGAAGTGTGAAAAGCAGTTTTTCAGAAGCTGAAAAAGAAAAGGTTGAGTGAAGCACTTGTATTATCTTTACCCGATGATACATGGAATTTTGTAGTTTATAGCGATGCTTCGCATAGAGGACTTGGTTGCGTGCTCATGCAGCATGGCAAGGTCATTGCGTATGCATCACGGCAGTTAAAGGATTATGAGAAAGTTTATCTACTACTCATGATGCGGGCTGGCGGTGGTAGTATTTGCCTTAAAGATATGGAGGCATTATCTATATGGGAAAAATGTGAGATATACACGGACCATAAAAGTCTAAAATATATCTTCACACAAAAAGATTTAAATATGAGACAAAGAGAGATGGTTGGAGTTGATAAAGGATTATGATTGCGATATCTGTATCACCCGAAAAAAAAAGCCAATGTAGTGGCCGGCGCCTTAAGTAGGAAGGGGGGGAAAAGTTGTCTATGTTAACGGCTCAACCGAGTTAGTTAATAAGAGAGATGGCTAGAATGGAGTTAGAGGTGAGATTTCTTGAGTGAGTCGGGTCGAGAGATTGTTTACAATGGAGATTCGATCTACCATTGTAGAGAGAGAGTCGAGAGGAGGTCAACTCGAAAAATGATGAGTGTGACCGGATGAAGAAGCGGCTAAGCTAGCAGATGAAAAAGAGATAAAGTATAGTCTTGATAATGAGGGATTATTAAGATTTGAAGGAAGAATTTTGGGTTCGAATGAAATGGAATTAAAGGAGGAAGTATTCTAAAGAGGCTCATAGTTCAAGGTACTCGATTCATCTGGTAGTACTAAGATGTATCAAGACCTTCGATGAGTTTTTGGTGGCGAACATGAAGAGAGAGATAGCGAGAATATGTAAGTAGGTGCTTAACTTGTCAAAAAAAGTTAAGGTAGAACATCAACGACCAAGTGGCTTATTACGGTCATTGGAAATTCGGAATGGAAGTGGGGAGCATATCACGATGGATTTTTGTGGTGGGACTTCGATTACTACGAGAAAGGGTATGATATTTATTTGGGTAATAGTGGATGGTTTGATGAAAGTCGGCTCACTTTTTTTGCCAATAAGAGTTAAGTTTAACTTAGATCGATTAGCTAAACTTTATGTTAAGGAAATTATTTCAAGACATGGGGTACCGAGTTTTGATAGTGTCGGATCGTGATCCACGATTCACATCAAACTTTTGGAGAAGTCTGCAAGAACAGATGGGAACCTTGAGTTGAAGTTAAGTACAACTTATCATCCACAAACAGATGGATGAGTGAAAAGAACAATTCGAGACGTTAGAAGATATGTTGAGATCTTGCGTTATGGATTTCAAAGGTAGTTGGGATGATCATCTACCATTAGTAGAGTTTTTTGCATATAACAATAGTTATCATGCAAGCATAGGCAGGTATGCCTTACGAAGCTTTATATGGAAGGAAGTGCAGAACACCATTTGTGTTGGGATGAAGTAGGAGAGCGTCGAATGCTAGGACTGAATTGGTGCAACAACAAACAAGCGGATATAGTTAAGTTCGATCTGAATGCGATTAGTAGCGACTCAAAGCAGAAGAAAAAGTTTATGGATTCTCATCGATGATGAAGAGAGTTTGAAGTAGGCTCGTATGTATTTCTAAAGGTATCTCCCTGAAAGGAAAGATACGCTTTGGGGAAAAGGAAAGTTAAGTCCAAGGTTTATAGGACCTTTTGAGATATTAAAAAGGGTAGAGAGGTAGCTTACATGGTAGCATTACCTCCGGACTTAGAACGAATACAATGTGTTTTTATGTATACGTATGTTACGTCCTTATAAGCGGATTATAAGCACGTAATAGAGTATGAGCCTATTCATATTGAGAAAGACTTGACGTATGAAGAAATGCCTATACAATAATCGATAATGAAAGAGTACAACGCTTTCAAAGGTTTTCTACGATATTCAAATGAATAATCAAGAATTAATTCTCTGAAATAGCAAAGTGGAATGTTTTCGATTTATCTTTGAGCGATCCATTGGATCTTGAACTTCTCTTCTCGAGTAACTATCAAAAAGTTTTGACTTTGATATACCCAGTGTATCGAGATAACCATAAAGATTAAATCATACCCCCTCTGCAAGTATATAAAGTGATCGACTTTATTATACCCTATATTATGCATAATACTTAAATCATGCAAAAAGGTCGAATATACGACCAATAAAATGTTCCCTTTATATAAAAGGTTGTTCTTCTCGGTCTCGAGAATCAAGATTTTGATTTTAACAACGAAATATTATGATTTCAATTTCTTTTACTTCTCGATCTAGCAAGAAATAATTGGCATCGATCATCAATAATTAATTGAATTCTCTTCTCGAACCTATCAAGTTCTAACAAATGTTAAATCTAGCGAGAATAATTAGCTAAGACATTTCTCAACATAATTTGACAATAAAGCAGGAATTATCATCTTCATCAATTCTAGCTTCTACGGATATGAATATCCAACAACGGTTATTCTACGAATATATATTTTTTCGAATCGGTAATTCAATTTGAATTATTAAACATGCACTAACTGCGAATAATCAACAATAAATTCTTGGGCGTGGTATAATTAGCAATAATTAACCACTATAATAATTAAAATGAATATAACTCAAGGTTGAGTTAGGAAACTTGCCTCTCTCCATTGATTACTGACTACACATAATAAACTTATGCGCTTTTGAAAGACCTATAACCAATAATATCGGTCTCACAATTAATTACAATAATTTATAACACACAATCTTTGTAATTACAATCAAACTTCTCCTAGACACATTACCACATAGCCACATCGGTGTTTATAACCTATATAAACACTTATCAAGTCTAACTATTTTGATTGGTTGGACTTTGGTCCATTCTCGGTGTTTTGGTCACCCTATCAAACAATTAACACAGATTATTGTCAATTAAATTTGGTTTCTAAGCTTCAATAATATTATTTTAGATAAGTCAAATATCATTTATAATATTTTTTGGAAGCTTTTTAATAATTTATAAACAATTATTATAATTTATAATAATTTTTCAAACATCTTAAATCATTTTTAAATGATTTAATTATCAAATAATCTTATCATCATTAATATTTAATAATATAAAATATTAATAACATACTTGTCAAAATATTAAAGTTATTATTAATAACTTAAAATATTTTTAAATCATCAATATTCTACTTAAATGATTTTTAAAATAATTAAAATCATTTTAAAAATCATCACCATTAATATTTAAATATTAATGAAATTATTATCAAATATTAAAAGTCATTAATTATAACTTAAAATATTTTTAAATCATTTTTCTCATTTTTAAATGATTTTTAAATCAATAAAATCATTTTTTTTAATTCATTTATTTAATATAATAATTAAATAAATCTAATATCATTAATATTAATTTATTAATGAAAATTCTCCAAAAATATTGAAAATTATATTTTATAATTCAAAATATTTTCTAACACTTTATTCTCATTTAAAATGATTTTTAAATCAATAAAATCATTTTTTAACTTATTTATTTAATTTAATAATTAAATAAATCTAATATCATTAATATTAAATTATTGAAAAAAATTCTCTAAAAATATTAAAAGTTATATTTTATAACTCAAAATATTTTTAAATACATTATTCTTATTTAAAATGATTTTTCATAATATTAAATCATTTTTCTCTAATTTATTTAATATACTAATTAAATAAAATTAAATACCTTTAATATTTAAATAATTATAAATATTAAAGAAAAATATTCAATTAGTCAAAAATTATTTTCATAATTTAAAAAATAATTTTTAAAAGTAATTTTTAATAATTTTTATAATTTATTTCTATTTTAAATAATTTTGGAAAATTAGGAAAAAAAAAAAATAATATAAAAAATCGTCGCTATAGCCTTTAGCGACACTTAATCATGTCGTGTTGTTGGTGTTCTTGAGCTCAAGAACACGACATCGACTCAATCGATTTTCAGTTTGTCTTGTTTGACTCAACCTTTAATAATATAATTAAAATTAATATTTTTTACTAACTTAAACTTTGTATTATGTGTAGTGTATGTATGTAATACTAATAATATCAATCATCAAATCATATCACAACACAAAGAGAAGAGAAGATCATCATCAAATCATTGTTTTGTCGGACTCGGTTTCACGGTTTTTTCCCCGAAACCCGAAACCTTCGATTTACTCACTTTTTTTAGATTCGATTTTTTTATGTTCGGTTATCAATTATTTTATGTATTTTTTTGGTTTAATATATAGTCCATATGACGAAGAAACAATATATACAAACAATAGATCGAGTTCAACAACAACAAAATCACAAAATATGATATGGTCGAACAAACATGTCGAAAAAAAATGTTCTTCATTTACGGGTTTTCGAGAATTTTCGAAAAAAAAAAATCGTGGTAAATGAATGACTTTCTACTTTGACCACTCTACTTATGATTATTTTATTTTTATTTAAGATCTAAAACATATGAATCTATAGTCATAATATAACGGCTACTACAAATATCATTACAACAACAACAACAAAAACATAAAAAACGACGGACGGATCTCAAAAAAAAAAATTTGTTGTCGACGACGATTTTTTACTTTACAGGGTTACCCAGATTTTTTCGGCGGTCATGCATTCGGTCAACGGGTTTTGACCATAAATAATAAAATCAAATCTAGACATCAAATGACTGTGATTCCACTTGCAGAATAAAAGACAACATAACAAGCTACAAATAAAACTTAAAAAACAACAAAAAACAAAAAACAAAGAAAGATCTATGGCTCACGACATTTGGCTTGTCGGACCACATTTTTTTGTTCTTGAACAGATTTTTGAAAAAACTCATTTTAAAGCCATTTTGATGTTATGGATCCATGATGGATCAACATAGATCATCAAAAAAACATCATATAACAAAATAATAAAAAACACATAAAACAAATTTTTTTAACAAACAAGCATACAAGATCAAAAGTAGGTTAGGGTTTATACCTTCTCTTTTCTTGAAATCTTTTGATCTTTGATTCTCTAATTGATATTGGTGATCTAAGGAGTGTGTTTTAATGTGATGATTTACTTTTAAATTTTTGGAGAGGTTTGAGAGAGAGAGAGAGAGAGTGAGAGCAGAGATAAAAAAATAAATTTTTTTGACTCTCTCTCTCTCTAAATCTATATATATATATATATATATATGATATATGATATTGATGATGATATATTTTTTGATTTGGATGATTTTTTTAGAAGATTTTTATGTCACAAAAGTCAAATTAGTTGGTTCACCAACTAAAGTTCTTTGCAAATTTTACAAGTTACATAATAAAAAAATAAAAAAGGGCATTTTGGTCATTTTGCAAAATAATTTTAATGGCATACTTGACATTTTACCAAACCCTTAGGGTTTTTAACCCTTAAGGTTTAACCTTAAGTTTTTCTTTAAGTTTTAGTTTTAAGTTTAATTATTTTAGTTTCTAAATTTTTTCTAAATTAGGGTTTTAAATTAAAAAAAAAATTAATTTTAAAATTAATTAATTAGGGGTTAAATTAAAATAACTTAAATATAATTAGGTTTTCTAATCATATTTAAGTTTAATAAACACATTAGGCTTTTGCTAATTAGATTTAGGGTTTCCTAATTAGGGTTTAGGAATTAGGAATTTTAAATTAGGGTTTTCGGCTTAGATTGATTAGGGTTTTTTAATTGTGCGTTAGGGTTTTAAATCTTGAGATTAGGGTTTCTAATCTCTTATTAGGGTTTATAAATTTTAAACCTTATCCGATCAAATCATGATGATCAAAATTTATATCTGATCAATACAAAACACGTATTCATTAATATAATTATTTTAATTATATTTTCTATCGAATCCTATCCGAAAAATTAGGGTTAGGGTTTCTAAAAGTTATTAAGCACAACAACTCTCTACTCTAATTTCTCAGTCAATACACAAATTGACTACTTCTCGATACTCGTATCACAGATACACAGTACAATATTAACAGTCAATATTAAAATTAATAAATAAAAATTATTCGTAAAATTTGGATTATTTGAAATCCGGGTTATCACATTCACCCCTCCTTAAAAAGGATTAGTCCTCGGAATCACCGCTTTCTTATTCTCTACAATCTTTTAAAGTTGTATCATCAATTCATTTTTTATCAACACAATATTAATTTGTGTTTCAAATTCTAACTTTGTGACTTGAATCTATAAAAGAAAACAATTCACAATAAATATCTAACTAATATTACTCGCGTAATTTAAATTTCTAAATGAAATGTTATTTACTACTCACCACCTCTCTGAGTAGCCCACCTTGCATCTGCGCCGCCGTCATGTTGAATGTATGGGTTGGTTGATCTTCTGGTTTGTGAGGTCCTCGAATTGCCAAGGTTCCACCCGGGTCCCTTGTTGACACTTTCCTTTCTTCTCGCATTCCTCTTTGGACGATTTCGAACCATGATGATCGAATCGATCACATGCAAAACAACCTTGTATCTTCTTTGGATTTTTGGGACAATTGGGTGACATGTGCCCCTCTTGCCCGCAGATTATAGCAAACTCCTTTCTTCTTCAAACAAACTCCAGATGGTTTTCCCCAAGTTGCAACATGCTCCTCCCTCCTTTCTTATTTCTTTGATCTTCTTTACCCGATTGGGTATTCTCACTCCACTTCTCTTTTTGGGATTACTACCACCACTGCTTCCTCCATCATTTGTCTTCTTCTTCTTCTTCTCTGATGAAATCGAGATCTTGACTTCGCTCCCTCCTTCAAACAATTAATGCTTTCTCCAATAAAAGCCATGAACGTATTGATCTGCAATCTCGCTACCTTGTTGAATATCCCGGTTTTTTGATCCATTCTCAAATCTTCTCTTTCTTTCTTACTTGTGTGTCCACGATGAGGTGCAAATCTTGCTAATTCGTTGAATTTAGCGTATTCGAAAAAACGACATATTTCTCTGCTTAAGTTCTAAGAACTTAACTTCCATCCGAGCTTGCATACTTCGGTGAAAAGTAGTTCTCAAAGAACAATTCCTTGAATCTTGTCCATCGTTACCATATTGTTGTACCGACTACGCTGATGATTAGTCTCCCACCGATAATTAGCTTCTCCCTTCATCAGATATATGTAAAAAAAGTCATCTCTTTTGCTCTTCGCGCTACTCGCATGATAATGAATGCTTTCTCCATCTCCTTCACCCAAGTTTGGGCTTCAATCGGATCTGTGGTTCCCTTGAATTGGCGGTCCTACCGCTTTAAAGTCCTTGAAGTTAGCCAATCTCATCATTGATTTGATTTCTCTCTCTTCTCTTTCTTTGGAGCTCTATTTTCCATAGCTTGGGCTATCATATTTGCAAATTTTGCATTGGGTCGACTTGACCTCCTTCATTATTATTCATTGATTTTTCTTCTCTTTGGTTTTGATTACGTAAAAAGGCGGCATGATCGATTTAAATAAAAATCTTATATTAATTCTCTTTCTCTATACAAATTCTTAACACAATAAGAATCAACACATAGTTCTCATATAATCGCATATTTATTCAAATAGCACATAGTACATTTAGTACTTAACATATATTACTATCCTTTTTAAAAATAATTTTAGGATTAACATACTCAACTTTACACAAAAAGTTGCAATTCTCAACTTTACACAAAAAGTTGCCATTTACCATTTCACACATTACTATTTCGAGTTCATCAAACTTACCACACTTATGAGTCGAGAACTTGCCACAATTATATGAGTGTATGAACTTATCCTAGTCGGACCTTTGGCGTCCATTCATTTGAGGGGTTCAAAACATTTCATATAATTATGAGTCATGAACTTACCATAAGTATGAGTTTTAAGAACTCACAAATTAATCTTAATCTTATATATTATATAGAAAATAAAGATTTCATTCATAAAACATATATATTTACATATGTTTAAACATCATTCTCGATATTACAACACTTAATATCATAATCTTCTACCAAAAAGATACTATCACTTATATCTAAGTTGTCTCTGACCACCACTCCCTTCACAGTCTTCTTCTTGTTGGGACACTTGTTGAATCCGTGACGTTTTCCCACATGAAAAACACTTCCTCAAATTTGGCTTAGGACAATGCAAAAAGAAATATGTCCTTCCTGCTTACATTTGAAACACACGTTCTTCCACATCATGCATTCTCCCGCGTGAGTCTTTCCACACTTGCTGCAAGCTTGCCTCTTCTTTGGGTTTGATTTTTTAGAGTTTTCTTTGTCTTTTTCCCTTTCTCTTCTTTTTCTTTTCTTCTTGCTTGGTTCCTTGAGATGATCCACCACCTTCATCTCTCTTCATCTTTCCACCTGCTTGCCTTGAGCTTTCGTTTTCGTTCTTGATCATTTCGGCGTAATGCTCGCTCTGTCTTCCACAACTCCTCCAAGAGAAATACTTTACTCGGAGTTCTGGACTTCTGATGAGATAGCTGATCTTGTTCTCCAACTTTGATCTTATTCTTTAACTCCACCTTATCTTCTTTAGACTCCGCCTCCTCATCACCACTTAGATACATCTCGGGATAATCATCATGATCACTCCCAGAGATTAACCATGGGTTCATCTTTTCCCACTTCTTCTTGACTTAAGCTCTGTCTTTGGCACCTCGACTCTCTCTGGCATCTTTGTGCTGACGGCCCTTTGGCATCTCCGTACTCATCTTATCTTCTCCTGACATCCTACAATCAGTTTAAACAACTTGATTAGTACTTCACCAGTACAAACTTCTCACACTATGTGTCCACTTATCTCACTATCGATACGCTTCAACAATCCCTCACTTAGTACTCTAAATGAGTATTCTCTATCTCGCTTATGGTTATAATCCTAGGGTTTTCCCCACCCCACTTAAGGTTTATAACCTATGGCTTTGATACCAACCTGTGACTCCCCCAAATTCGCGTTACCTGACCCCCGAGTTTGGTGTTCACGATCCATAATATAATAACATCTAACTACCCATTCATATATAAATAGGAATACATAACTCATTAATATATATTGTTAATACATAAGTCCCGAGTTTTCTAACCTTAACATTACAAACATACCCTTTAGATATATAAAAAGGTTTTACAATACAATACAACATAATAATAATATTATTCATTATAATTAATTTATAACTATGCCTTTTCCTTTGTTTCTTCTTTGACACCTACTTGACTTAGTCCCTAGTGAAAAGTTTTATTTAGCAAGGGTGAGCAACAAAGTTTGCCCATAAGTTAAGACATATAAATGTATAAAGGTATAGAAATAAATATCAATTCTTCTCATTTCAAAGTACAACAATAATTCGATAATGAAAATCGTTATTCAACGCTTTCAAGGTTTTCTACGATATTCAAATGAATAATCAAGAATTAATTCTACGAAATAGCAAAGTGGAATGTTTTTCCGATTTATCTTTGAGCGATCCATTGGATCTTGAACTTCTCTTCTCGAGTAACTATCAAAGATTTACTTTGATATACCCAGTGTATCGAGATAACCATAAAGATTAAATCATACCCCTCTGCAAGTATATAAAGTGATCGACTTTATTATACCTATATTATGCATAATAATACTTAAATATGCAGCGCAAAAATCGAATATACGACCAATAAAATATTCCTTTATATATAAAGGTTGTTCTTCTCGGTCTTAGAATCAGAATCAAGATTTTGATTTAACAACGAAATCTATGATTTCAATTTCTAATTACTTCTCGATCTAAATGAAATAATTGGCATCGATCATAATAATAATTGAATTCTCTTCTCGAACCTATCAAGTTCTAACAAATGTTCGTCTAGCGAATAATTGGCTAAGACATTTCTCAACATAATTTGACAATAAGCGAGGAATTATCATCTTTTATCAATTCTAGCTTCTACGGATATGAATATCCAACAGCAGTTATCTACTGAATGTATATATTTTCGAATTAGTAATTCAATTTGAATTATTAAACATGCACTAGCTGCGAATAATCAACAATAAATTCTTGGGCGTGGTATAATTAGCAATAATTAACCACTATAATAATTGAAACAAATATAACTTTCGAGGTTGAGTTAGGAAACTTGCCTCTTCGATTGATTACTTTACTACACAATAAACTTATCTACTTTCGAAAGACCTATAACCAATAATATCGGTCTCACAATTAGCACAATAATTCACAACACGCATCACTGTATTCTACCATCAAACTTCTCCTAGACACATTACCACATAGCCACATCAGTGTTTATAACCTATATAAACACTTATCAAGTCTAATTATTTCGGTCTGGTTGGACTTCGGTCCATTCTCGGTGTTCTGGTCACCCTATCCGATAATTAACACAGTTATTGTCAATTAAATTCGGTTTCTAAGCTTCAATATTATTTTAGATAAGTCAAATATCATTAATAATATTTTTCGGAAGCTTTTAATAATTTATAAACAATTATTATAATTTATAATAATTTTTCAAACATCGGAATCATTTTTAAATGATTTAATTATCAAATAATCTTATCATCATTAATATTTAATAATATAAAAATATTAATAACATACTTATCAAAAATTAAAATTATTAAAGTTATTTTAAATCATAATAACTTAAAATATTTTAAAATTTTAAATCATCACCATTAATATTAAATACTTAAATGATTTTAAAATAATTAAAATCATTTTAAATCATCACCATTAATATTTAAATATTGTCAATACATTTATTATCACACTATTTCATAGAATAGTGAGGACTACTAATGCTATCATACGGATAATCACTCAGTTCCCCGACTAGTCCCATTTCGTTCTCATTTCTGAAGACAATGAAAGCAAAAGGGTGAGCTCAACTAGCCAAAGTAAGAAAATATTATGACTAAGATAATGCAGAATAATTTATATTTAGCCTTCAACAGTGTTAAACTAATAAAATATAACAAACATCAAGTTTAACTGCAGAGGAACAAGCAATCCATTAGAAGAGTCAAGTAGAGCATAAAATATACTATCTTCTATGATTTAAAAGGTTTTTCATCACTTTTATCGTTGAGACTCAGCTTAATAAATAATCCACATCATCGAATCACCCCTGCAATATGGCCAAGGATATTCTTTAGTATCACGACCACAAATTATCCATGCACTACGGGCCAAGGATATTCGTGTATTCATCAATGGTTATGATCATGCCAACAATTGTCCATCAATGCACTACAGGCCAATGAGGACTTTTACCACATCATTTGTAACATTATCGTCATGATTATACCGAATAATCCCTAGTCATAATCATACCAAGTCCATCTATGCACTACAGGCCACAAATGACTTTCAACATAATACAAACATGAGGATGATGACAATGATATAAGAATTCAATAAAACAAGTTCAAGGATAAATTTTTAAAGATTTATAATTTAATTTATCCAGAAATCAATAATGTCCAAATTATCGACATGATCTTGCTTTGTGGAGTAAAATTCAAAAATAATATTGTACCAAAAATAATTTGGATGAAAACAAATCAATTTTATCATGAAATAGTAGTCTCGAGTGAAAGTAATGAATAGTACTTCGGGAATAGTACCCCGTGAATAGTACTCTGGCATGAAAAAGTTAAAACTTATCAAGAATGCTCAGAATAATATTTCCATGAAAAGATACTGGATGAAGCACAAATATCAAGGATATTCTACTAATTTTATGGAATATAGAAGCCAAAATTTTAACAAACAAGTATAGAATTCGAAATCTAAAATGAAATAATATTACTTACATACTACAGAGTATGGAAGAAAATATTATTTCAAGCGAATATTGAACAAAAATAACATCCCTTACCTTGAAAAGAAGAGTATTCCAACTGGTATGGCGGGGATATTCTTGAAGAAAACTTTCACTGTTTTCTACGCTCAAAGCTTTCTAAAACTCGAAAGAAATACACTCAATATTATAGAAGAAGAATTCTCTAATTCTGGTGTGATTTTCAATTTTAACTTAAGCGTCTATTTATGGGAAAATGCTAGAATGCCATAGGAGACTAAAATAATAAAATAATAATATTATTATTATTTTTTCCAATCTTTATGCCACCCACCAAATGAGCAGCCAACTTGGAACAAGAATTCAGCCCACAAGTTTGAAAAACAAAAGTGGGTCCCACCCATTTTTAATAAAAAAATATATTTTATTTTCTGAAACTTCAGTAATTCATAATAAATAGCCTTTTATCAGAAAAATACGAATTTTATGTCCATTCGACACGAAATCGAATTCTCTACAACTTTGTAGCTTTAAGTTTTTCCAAATTTCAGACAAAAAATATCTGAAATCCACAAATGGATGATTTTTAACACCTTTTAAAAATCATAACAAATCATACGCTAATTTTTAACGGTTCAAAATTTATGGACATATACTCAACTTTTATATGTATAACATATCCAAAAATCACAACGATCCAACGGTCGGATCAAAATTATAACTCACGCAATTGAGCTTTAAGAATATCGATTTGATTTTTAATACCTCCCTTTCGACAAAAATACTGATAAAACACCTCAACATTAATTCCTTCATTTATAACCACATAAAATAAATATTTTCCTATCTATCATTTATGTTCACATAAAATAAATATTTCCTTATTATATAAATCAATAAATAATTATTCACAAATAATATTACAGAATCACAATAATGACAACCAGGCCGTTCCCAGGAAAGAGGGGGCTTTCCGATAAGGATTTTTCCTTACTGGCGCGCAATTAGGTGACCAAACCTCTCCTTGACAGAACTTTCTAGACATTGCCAATAATGTTATCTAATAATATTATTCAAATAATATGAATTATTGATTTGATAATGGGAAATACTGTGCAATGACAATTATTGAAATAACAATAATATAAAATATCAACGCGACAATTATTGAATCAATAAAATAAAATATTAAACAGTAACTACTGTAACAATTATTGAGTAGTGTCTTCTTATGTAAGAATTAATAATTCAAAAATACTGTGCAATACCGTGTGCTACTATGCAACAATGCGTATTACTATATTTTAACCACCAGGTATTCTAACAGTTAACGGTAAAACTTTCACCGTTATTTTATTTTTTTCGTTTTCTCAATCCATGGGGTTCACCAATGATTGTGTCGTGGTACGAATATTCCATGTTAAAACGAATATTCCCCGGCCAATCGAATATTATATAACAACTTGCGAACTTTGCAAAATTTATAAATATTACCCACAACTATAATATTATATCAAATTCACTCCATAATATTCAAAATTATATTTATAGAAAAATCATCTTTATTCAAAAAGTTGGGGTCTTACAAAATATAAACTCACAAGTGTTTGAAATTAGAAAGCACTCAATTTATTGTGTGTACAAAGCAAATTGGATAGGGCTTCTTTGCTTTTTTTCCTCTTTAAAATGGCCACCCCAAGCCCTCTATTTATATTGGGGGGGAGCAGCAGGTACCTGCGGCAGCCACGAGTGTACTTGAGGCTGCCCGGGGGTGCCCCGGGCAATGTGGGTCCCACCATCTCGAAGTACGTGCACTCGGATAACGTGTTGTTCGCTCGAACCTTCATAACTTTCATTCCGGAAGTCCGATGGAAGCGTGCCATACTATTCCAGAAAGCTCTTTTCGAGAGCTACGCAATGACATAGGATTTTCCCTTTTTGAATCCGAGAAGATGGGTCTATGACTGAAATAGAATTTCCAGGTCTCTGTCAGGCAGTCCGTTGAGCTGTTTTGCGTAGTTTGTACTCAGAAGTTAAGATATGGTTCTTGTGGGACTTCTTTTAAAGCAATTTGAGTTGAAATGAGTGTATTTGATTTGAGTTGAAGTTGAGTTAGAAAAATAACCATTTTGCCACACTCGGGGTTATCTCCAATTTTCGCACAGTTTGTAGCAGTCTATCCTCAAGGTTATCTCTGAGGTTGGCTTAACCTCCTGGGGTTATCTCTAGGCTTTGAAATTGATCCCCGGGGGTTATCTCTGAGGTTAGAAACTGGATCTCCCGGGGCTATCTCTGGGGTTGAAATTGATGTTGTGGTTCTCCAGGGTTATCTCTGGAGTGTGAAAAAGATATTTTTGTTCAGCTGCATAGTTAGTAACAGGAAAACGAAATTTTGAGTGTCTACAGATGCCCCTCTTTATCATGTTCATGCAATGCAATGGAATGGACATGATAAAGATTACTAGACACTTGAAATATGATAAGGTATTTCTAATGATGCAAATCGCAATGTAATGAATGTTATAATGAATGTTAAAATGTTTTTGCAAATCGCAGTTCGTAAATCGTACATCGTATTTTGCACTTCACACTTCGCTTTTCGTATTTGGCCAATCGCACTTCGTAACTCACACATTAAATTTCACATATTGCAAATCGCAATGTAATGAATGTTATGATGAATGTTAAAATGTTTTCGCAAATCGCTTTACCTTTACCGATCATTGCTAGTGCCTATACGGGTGTTGACTCCAACAGTTTGGCTTTTTGTCGGTGTTGTCAATGCTTGTTTGATGAAGATAAGTTGAGATATTTTCTACATCATTACTAGGGATGATGTTTTAAAATCATCGGACCTTTTTGATTCATACGATGGTAGTTTACAACGGTGCCTACCCTGATGGTAGTTTGACAATGGTGCCTACCATGCTGGTAGTTGACTACGCTGATATCGCCAAACGGTTTCAGTTCCCACTCTAGCGGTTATATCCCTGAACTATCTTGATGTTACGTTGAATTGATGCCAATGATTTAGAACACCATATCTTTTGATACCTTCACTGAAGTAATATTCCAAGGTTTGCTTCACCAGAATCTGCCTCACCCTTTTTTAGGTGATTTGGAGTTTCCTTTTGCTGTTGGGTGCTTGTGTCCAATTTCCTTAAGCGTTTGATTTGCAACTTGGCTGAACTGATGACCTGAATGCCACTGACATCCCTAGAGGGTGTAGCTCGTTCTTTCGCTGCCCAGATTTGAACTTCGGTGTAAAGGCCTGGACTTGTGAGGACTCGACGCCGGTTGGCATATTTGACGATAAGGATTTCATTCATTAGACCTTTTGTCATTGGGCTTCTGCTTTTGAGTTAAGGACTTTCTTGAGAATTTTCCCCTTCTTTTGATGAGAGGCTTGATCCCGCCTTGAACTCTTTCCCTTTCCTAGAATCAAAAATGCCCTCGGATGGAAATTTCAAATTATATATATTTATTTATGAGTTATATAAATATTTAATGGATGTGTTTATCATTGAATAAATATTTGTTTAATTGATTTGATTTTATTTGGTTAATTATTTGTTAAATAAATAATTAATGAGTCATTGAATAAAATTATTATTATGATGATATTTCAATTTGATGGTTAATTATTTGTATTGAGTTGTATTGATTAAGTGATTGATTTATTTAATTAATTGTTATTTGAATTAATTAAATTAAATATGAAAGCTTGATTAAGTAAAGTGTGACAAATAAACTATAGTATAAGGAGTTATTAAAAATAAATTAAAGTAGTTTTAATCTAGTTTTACCCAAACAATGCTTAAGGGTATAAACTCTTTAATTTTAAATAGTTTGCCAAACAAGCCTTATGGCTTTTGGGATTTCTAGTTTTTGAAAATCAAATAAAATAAATAATATGAATAAAATAAATTAAATAAATTAAATAATATAATATATTTATAATAGATCGTTTCTTTTTTAAGCGATGTTAATAATTAGGATTATTAAGGTCATCAGTTTTTTTCTTTGCGCTTAAGTGCTACATGACTTGGTATTTGGCAATATTGAGAAGAGAGTTCAGAGAGTTGATAGAACTTGACAGTGAAACTTAGAGAGAGCTGAGAGGAAACTTGAGGATTTCGTAGCGATCATCAGTGTGTTTAGCAAGAATTTCTGTCAAGCAACAAAAGGTATGTTCATAACTGTGATAATATATATACATGTATATAAATGTTTCACGACAAGAATTTTCTTATATTCTGTAAAATCAATTGTTGAATTATGGACATATATAGTTGATAATTGTGGTTATACATGTTTGTAATGCTGGAGTAATGTTCAAACAAGGAAATTGCATGCTAAATTGTTCGACAGTAGGAAAAATATGATGTCAGTGTTTATGTTCTTCATATAGTATGAGTAAGTATCAATTTTATTGGCCAATTTGTATGTGAAATTATAAATTGAAGTTTATATATGTTAGTTCATTGAGATACGAACATAATGTAATTTGAATGAGATGATTTGAGCATGTAATGAAATCACAGTGTTAATTTTTGGCTGAATATCAAAAATATTGAGTTTTATATGAAAAACATAAAATTTGAGAAATTAAAGTAGTATAATTGCTGTTAAGTTGTTCTATATTGATATATAAGTGAGGAAACAAGTTGTAATGGTGTTGTATCATTTTGTATGTGTTAATTTCTTTGTTTGATGAGTGAAATTCGTGTTAGTTGGCTTATGAAAAGTGAAAAGTGTGGCTGCATTCTTCATAATCTGGGTTCGTAAGTCGCAAGTCTTCTTTAGTAAGTATGCGCCGGTAGCTTGTAGTTCTGTTGCACGCTACGCTGACTTCCCTATATAAAAACTTCGGCATGCACATATGAAAGTGCCCATTTTTGAGATTAATCAAGTCTCATTTATTCCGCAGACTTTGGTTGTTCGTTGTATCTTAGCTTAAGGTTATGGAATGTGAGAATCATGTAACAACAAGGTGAAATAAAGTCATGTTATGTGGATTATGAATTCAAAATTTTAAAAGTGATTAGTAAACCGAGAATGCGTTATGTGATAATTTGGTATACATAATAAGCGTTAGACAGGTGTTGCGAAGTAAAACACTTGGATTTTCTGAAATGTAAATGTTAATGAAGGACTTGTGCTTCAATGATAAGTTTAGCTAGAAATAAACATGTTATGGTATGTTAGCATATCTAATAGGTATTGTGGTTCTAAAATTATGTGTAGGTGATCGTGAGTTTAATTTTATAGCTTACGCTCAAGGCAAGTTTCTAAACCCTATCTTTTTACATTGAGAAAGCTTTCTAACTCTACTCTTTCGTTGAGTTAGTTCTATTATTACATTGTGTAACTTTATTCTTTTGATTGAGCGAGTTTTGTTATCTTATCTGTTATTGAATAAGTCAATTGTTCCTAAAATTCATTCGAGCAAACTTTAACTCTAATGTTATTTGAAATTCTCATTTGATTGATTCATTCTAACTTGTTTATAGTTAAGCAAGTTTCTTAAGTTTTATTCTTGTATAATGAATGTAGTTTTGAATTCTCGTCCTTATTATTGAACTATTTTAATTCTTTGCATGAGTTAATACCTTGATGGGCAAGTTCTAGTTTTCAGCTTGCTATCAGTTAATGTACGTTCAATAATTTCATTTCTAATATTATAAAACTCTAACCTTAGCTTATTGATTGTTCAAAGCAAAGGTTTACCATTTTACTCATTTTGTTGAATACTTATGCTCTATAGTTATTTCAAGCATGAGTTTAATATGTATAATCAGTTCATTTATGTTTCTCAATCGTTTATGTATGTTGTTATTAAAACATACATTGTGATTATCAAACACTATTAATTCAACTAGTCCTCTAGTTGATGTTCGTTAAACTTCAAATTACCCTTGAAAGCTTATCCAAACCAAACTTTCTTTGGGTGCGGACTTGTACTCTAAATATCGAGATGAACAACCCTATTATTATAGGGGATAACTTACGCGTAGCGTTAAATGTTTGTGCACAATACATTGTACGAAGGGTTGATCCCCTAAGCACGAGGAGTCCTTATAGTCTTTATGATATTAAAGTTGGAGTTGAAAGATTACTCACAACTGTGGACATAGTTCATGGTCTTATGACCCTCGCTAGTTATATATATTCCATATTTTGGATTCAGTTTTTGATTATCATCGTTAGAGTACTATTCATTTTTGATGAGCCTTTTGTTGGCAATTATTATTATTATTATTATTCTCTTGTTGATTCATTATTATATCCAAGTGAGCAATTTTTTGCTCACTCTTGCATATTTATAAACTCATTGCTACTAAAGTTGAGAAGGTAGATGAACCTTCAACTAGCAAAGGAAAGGGAAAAATGTACAAGTGATGAAGATTTGTAATTTTATTTTTGATTTGATTTAGATTTTATTATGATGATCTTAGACTTTATTTTAATGATGTTATGTAATAATTTATTTCGCATTTGAATGACGTTTAAAGGTTAGATAACTGGGATGTTTTTGAGTTTAATTATGTAACCCTATTTAAAGGGAGGATTTTATGGTTTAAATATTATTTTATTTGGGTAGATAGTATGAATGTATTGAATAGTGAGCACCAAATCTTGTGGGAATGAAGTACCTAGATTTGGGGGGTGTCATGAGTTGGTATCAAAGCTTTAGGTTATGAACCTTAGGTGGGGGAAAAGCCTTAGGAAGTAACCTTTGAAAAGATAGTGATGATAAAACTCTTTATCGAGTTTTAGGAAAAGAAAGTAATAAAACACTTATGTGCTTATGTGATTACAACTTATGTGCTCGTGAGTGTCGAGTAGTAGTAATGATTAGTAATTAAAACTTAAAATTTGGTTGTGAGGATGGCTAATATAGGAGGATCCGGTCAAAGCTAGAGAGGAGGAGCCTCGAGATATTCAGGTGATTTGGGGAGGAACAACTCGCCACGGGAAAGCAGTTTCCGTCGGTCACGATGAGTTGAAAGAGAGAGAGAGTACCGATGAGGAGGATGAGATAGAGAGGCGGATGAGGAGGATCCCGTGGAGTCGCCACGATGGGAGGATGAGGAGGACGAGGAGGAAGAGCTTCCACTTAATTCGATAGTTTGCCCGTATATACGATTGAGGTGTATGATCGCAATGTGGAACTCAAGAAGATACCGTCGAGGAGTTGCGAGAGATATAGTAGGTGAACAAATGACCTCGATGGCATAGAAAGACGATGAGATCCAGGATCGAGAAGAAGAACATCTGAACAACGTTGAAGAGAAGTGGTCCACACGGAAAGGAGAGAGAGAATGAATGAATGATGGAGAAGATTGCAGAGATCGGAGAATAAGTGAAAAAGAAGAATCTACAAAAAGGGCAAGAGTCAAGACGTATACAATGAAGCTTATCAACGAGCTAGAATGGCAGAGAGAGAGCGACACAGCAAAAGAGGAGGAAGATGGAAGAGATGAACAACGTATTCACACACCGTGATCAATCGAGCTCAAGATCGAGTCATGGGTTATCCGATTCGATTCGAGACGCTACCATCATACATATTGGATCGCCGAACAACAATGTTCGAATTATGGAGGAAGAGCGTCGTAAAGGCTACGCAAAGATATCTTAGTAGACACATTGTAGAAAATGTAATTGATATGTGATTGAGAGAAAATAAATGAAATGTAAATCCGGGTATGATATAACCAAATGGGATGATGATGATGATGTTATCCAAACTGTTATAGTTCGAGAAAGTAATGTAAAATAAAGATGATGCTATTGTTTTGATGTTTTTTTAAAAGATGATGAATGAATAAAAGTTATTATTTTATTCAAAGTGTTAAGTGTGGTGTGATAAACTTTTATGATGTGCAACTTAAGTATATAATACTTAAAAGATTGAATAGAATCTAATGGTGTATTTTTAATGAAAAATGCTTCAAGAGACGCCAACCACCACGACAGAGAACCACCGAGAAAAAAACAACAACAATAATGTGGAAGGAAACCCTGTTCAAAGCAGCCTAGTAGACGGCGTTCGACGGGTGCTTTGCAGTAATCAACCTCAAAATCAAGGTACAACGTTTAAGGATTTCAAAGGCGGTTGGACCACCGATTTTCGAGGGTCCATGAATCCAGTTGAGGCACAGACTGGATTATGGAAAGAGAGAAGGTTTTTTGATGTTGCTAGGTAGAGGATAATCGGAAGATCGCTTTTGCAACATTTATGTTGAAAAAAGAGGCTAGTTATTGGTGGCGTGCCAATAAAACTCGAGGAAGGACAGGGGTGATGACTGGGAAAGGTTTAAGGAGTATTCTTGAGACCTATTTCCCGAGAGAGTTCAAGAGTCACTAGAAGTGCAGTTTTTGGAATTAAAAGCGAGGAACAATGTCGTGTATCCGAGTATGCCGCAAGATTCAACGAGTTGGCGAGGTTTTTGCGCCATATCAAGTCAAGAGAGATGAACGCAAGGCGAAGAGAGGTTTGAGCAGGACTAAAGCCCCGTGGTTGTACAAAGAGGGTCTCCCTATTCCAATTGAAGACATTTGCAGTGTGGTGATGGAGAAAGCAATTCTCGCCGAGAGTGGAGGCGAGGCAAGTAACAAAACATAACCAAGAAGAGAGAGAAGAAGAAAAGTGAAAGTGTGAAGCTAAAAATGGTGGTGGTAGTAATGGTGGAAACAACAACAAAATTGAAGAGGAAGTGGAAGTGGAATGGGAATGGGGAGCTGGAAATCAGCAAAAGAAACCAACAAAATAAGAAGTTCAAAGCATGTGCTACATGTGGAAAAGTTTTCACAAGGGTGTGTGCTTGATGGGGAAGCGAGTATGCTTCAATTGTGGCTGGGGAGGGTCACATCGCCCCAAATTGCACTCAACCTAAGAAGAATGTTTGCTTCACGTGCGGGTCCAAGGATCACTTTGCTCGTGAATGCCCTAAAAAGAGATCTGGTGAGGCAAATGGAAAGCAAAGGAAATGCTAGTGGAGGTACGCATTGACTATTCTTTGGACCAACATCAACAAATAAGCCCCACAACAAGAACCTTCAACATGACGGACGGTGCAGGGGACGCGTGCAATCAAAAGATGTCGTGTCGTATTATCCCAATCAATGATATAAATGCATATGTATTATTTGATTAAGGGTGCTACTTGCTCGTTTATATCGATGATTTTGCTAAGAAGTTAGAAATACCTTGTGAAGAGTTGAAATTCCCTTTAAACATAGAAATTGCGAATAGGAAGTGATTCTGTTAGGTTCGTATACAAGAAGCTGTGTAGGGTGAACATTAAGGGAATGTTATGAAAGTAGATTTAATCCCGATAAAAACTCGGAGAGTTTGATGTTATTTTGGGAATGGATTGGTTATTCAATTATGGAGCGATAATTGATTGCCAAAAAAAGTGTGTAAACCTTATGACTCGTCAAAGGTAGTTTTTCATGGTAGCAAATCGCCTAGACAAATGAAATGTCTGACGATGATGCAAGCCAAAAAGTTATTGAGTCAGGGCTGTGTAGGGTATTTAGCTTACATAGTCGATACTCAAAAGGAGAAGGTGTGAAATTGGAGGAAATACCGGTGGTTAGGGAGTTTGTGGACGTGTTTTCGGAGGATTTTCCAGGACTTCCGCCTGACCGAGAAATCGAAGTTCGTGATCGACTTAGCGCCAGGAACCGCTCCGATATCGAAGCCCCCCTGCATAGAATGGCTCGGTAGAAATGAAGGAACTAATGGTGCAACCGCAAGAACTCATTAGATAAGAAGTATATTCAACAAAGTGTGTCACCGTGGGGAGCACCGGTGTTATTCATGAAGAAGAAGGATGGGTCATCGCGTCTTTGCATTGATTATAGGAATTAAACAAAGTCACTATTAAGAACAAATATCCATTGCCAAGAATAGATGACTTGTTTGATCAATTGAAGGGTGCTAGATATTTTTGAAAAATAGATTTGAGAAGTGGGTATCATCAATTGAAAGTAAGGAAGGAGGATGTACCGAAGACGGCATTTCGAACTCGGTATGGACATTATGAATTTTTAGTGATGTCATTTGGTTTGACAAACGCCCCTGCAGCGTTCATGGATTTGATGAACAGGGTGTTTAAACCATTTTTAGACAAGTTTGTGGTGGTATTTATCGATGATATTCGGTGTACTCTAAAACTCAAGAAGAACACGTGGAACACTTACGCCCCCGACGTTGGAGACGTTAAGAAAAGAAAAGTTATACGCGAAATTCTCTAAATGTGAATTTTTTTTGGAGCGTGTACAATTTCTTGGGCATGTAATCGATAAAGATGGGATTTTTGTGGATCCATCAAAAGTCAAAGCTGTGATAAATTGGGAACAACCAAGAACTCCATCAGAAGTAAGAAGTTTCTTGGGGTTGGCAGGATATTATAGACGATTTATTCAAGATTTTTCCAAGATTGCTACTTCGTTGACAAATTTGACAAGAAAATCTGTAAAATTTGTTTGGACGGAGAAATGTGAAGAAAGTTTTCAAGAATTAAAGAAGAAGCTCAGTGTGGCACCTGTGTTGTCATTACCGGATAATACAGGAAATTTTGTGGTGTATAGTGATGCTTCACACAAAGGATTGGGTTGTGTCCTTATGCAGAACGACAAGGTTATTGCGTATGCATCAAGGCAACTGAAAGACTACGAAAAAGGGTATCCGACTCATGATTTAGAGTTGGCGGCGGTTGTGTTCGCACTGAAGATATGGAGACACTATCTCTACGGAGAAAAATGTGAGATCTACACAAACCATAAAAGTCTAAAGTATATTTTCACACGAAAAGACACGAACATGCGTCAAAGGAGATGGATGGAATTGATAAAGATTATGATTGTGAGATCTTTTATCATCCCGCAAAGCTAATGTGGTTGCAGATGCCTTGAGTAGGAAAAAAAGAGAGAAAAGTTGATGTTGTTAATCGATAAGGAGGAGCTTATTTCAAAGAATGGCAAGGCTAGAGTTGGAAATCAAATTTCAGAAGAATCCGATGAAAAATTGTTCCAGATAGAAGCTAGTCCAACTTTGGTGGACAAAGTGAAGAACGCACAACTACTCTGAGGATGAAGAATGCAAAAAAATAAAGCAAAGTGTAGTCGAGGAAAAAAAAGAAGCGAAGTACAAGGTCGACATTGAGGGAATGCTAAGATTCGAGGGACGAATTTGGGTTCCAAAGAGAAGGAGATATTAAAGAAGACATCTTGACGAAGCTCATAGCTCAAGATATTCAATTCATCCGAAGAAGTACGAAAATGTATCAAGATTTTGGCGTCATTTTTTGGTGGCCGAACATGAAAAGAGATGTTGCGCAGATGCGCGTTGCAAAAGTGCTTGACATGTCGAAAAAGTGAAGGCCGAGCATCAACGACCAAGCGGATTACTTCAACCATTGGAGATACCGGAATGGAAGTGGGAGCATATCACAATGGATTTTATGGCAGGTCTTCCAACGACTCAGAAAGGATACGATGCGATATGGGTGATAGTGGACAGATTGACAAAATCTGCACACTTTTCGCCAATAAAGATTAGATTTAATCTTGACCAGCTGACAAAACTATACGTTAAAGAGATCGTCTCAAGACATGGAGTTTCAGTGTCAATTGTATCAGACAGAGATCCGAGGTTCACATCCAATTTTTGGAAGAGACTACAAGAATGCATGGGAACGCGAATGAAGATGAGATGAGCACAACATATATCATCCGCAAACCGATGGGCAAAGCAAAAAAGAACGATCCAAACTTTAGAGGATATGCTTAGAGCGTGCATAATGGATTTCAAAGGAAACTAGGATGATCATCTACCATTGGTAGAATTTGCATAACACAACAGTTACCACGCAAGCATTGGTATGCCGCCATACGAGGTATTATACTACAGAAAGTGCAGAACTCCGCTATGCTGGGATGAAGTTGGAGAACGTCAACTACTAGGACCAGAACTGGTACAACAGACCGCTGAAGTTGTCAAACTCATCAGAGCAAGATTCGTAGCTGCTCAAGATCAACAGAAAAAGTATGCTGATCAACACAGGCAGAATCATGAATTTGAAGTAGGAAGTTTCGTGTTCTAAAAAGTTTCTCCTTGGAAGGGAAAATTCATTTTTGGCAAGAAAGGAAAGCTCAAACCCAAGGTTTATTGGACCTTTCAAAATTCTACGAAGAGTGGGAGAGGTGGCCTACGAAGTAGCTTTACCTCCAGAACTAGAACATGTTCATAATGTTTTTTTTTCATGTTTCGATTGTTACGACCGTATAAACCCGATTACAAGCATGTGATGAGAGTATGAAACCTTGCGATTCAATAAAGATTTGTCTTATGAAGAGATTCCTATCCAGATAGTCGACGAGAAAGAACAAGTGCTCAGAATAAAGTGATACCTTTCCGTGAAGGTGATATGGAGGAACCACAATGTCAAGAGGCTACGTGGGAACTCAAAGCGAAATGATGAAGAATTACCCCGAAGTTATTTGTTTTAATCTGTGTCTTTGATTTCGGGGATGTAATCTTTGTAAAGAAGGGAAGAATGTGACGATTTTATTTGTTTGAATTGTGATTCGGGGGACAGAATCCTTGTAAGGAGGAAGGATGTAACGATCCAAAATTTAAATTATAATTTTAAATATTTATTGAATTATATAAATATTTAATGGATGTATTTATCATTGAATAAATATTTGTTTAATTGATTTGATTTGATTTGGTTAATTATTTGTTAAATAAATAATTAAATAATTAATGAGTTAAGAAATTATTATTATGATTGATATTTCAATTTGATGGTTAATTATTTGTATTGAGTTATGTGATTAAATGAATTATTTAATTAATTATTATTTGAATTAATTAAATTAAATATGAAAGCTTGATTAAATAAAGTGTGACAAATAACTATAGTATAAGGAGTTATTAAAAATAAATTAAAGTAGTTTTAATCTAGTTTTACCCAAACAATGCTTAAGGATATAAACTCTTTAAATTTTAAATGTAAAAAGTAGAGTCATCGAGTCTTTTTTGAGAATACGCTCAAAAGGTGGAGACGTCTCAAAGACAAAGTCGGCCCACTTATGTCGTAAACCGAAATGGTGATGACTTTCATAGACATCCAAGACGCACCTTAATATGAGAGGATTCTAGCTGGAATAGGAAAGCCATTCTCAGAGATGATCAAACATGGCAAAATGGCAGAGATGGGCTTAAAAGCAGGCAAGATTAAAGACTTCACTACCTTGGAAGCGGTCACCGAGCATATACAGACTGGCATCTATGCGAGCGATCCCAAGAGGGTACCCGATAAAGGCAATAAAGATGTATCCCTCGTTTTATAGGGGCAAGCTAGGAGATCAACCTATAGTCCCCCCATTTGGAAGAAGCAAAACAATCTGCCATTTCAACAACAGACTGTATTCAACCAATGCCAGGACAGAAAGAGAAAATTTGAAAGAACAGAAAATCAGGTGTTCACTCCACTAGGCGATTCCCTGGAAAACATATTGGAGTTATTAATCAATCAGAGGAAAATTACCAAATTGGCTCCACCTCTTGATCCAAAAAGCAAAAGATACAATCTAAGTCAGAGATGTGCTTACCATTTAGGGTCTCCGGGGCACGATACACAAGATTGTTGGTCCTTAAAGCATAAAATTCAAAATCTGATCGAAAGTGGCAGTATTGTGGTCCAATGACCTGACCAGCAAAATGCCACTACCAACCTTCTGTTACAGCATGATACGGAGGGAGTAAACATGATCGGGTCAGGAGGCGCTGAAATGCATCCAAATCATAAGTATATACGAAGGATGGAGGAATTCCCCCAAAGGAATAGAACAAATATCTTAGAGTGGGAAAATTTCGAGGAATATTGGACAGTAAGTCAAAAAGTAGAGACGATCCAGCATAAAGTAACTTTGTTAGCTAATCTGATAGTGCGCCAACATCACGTTACAAGGCAACTTTTCACTCAACTCTCAGAAATCCAAGAGAAAAAAGAGGTTAACCAGAATTCAAGCCTATACCCCTCCAAAATGGGCCAGCTAAATGAAGAAGGTCAAAGTGGGCTGAAAACATAAGAAAAGTGGAATGATAAAATTACAAGAAGATCTCGCCAGCGGAAAATCGCTCGGGGGAATGCAAATTCTTAAAGAAGAAAGATCAAACAACCTCTAAAAGAAACCAAAAATTCACCCCACTGAACAAATCAAATGAAGAGATGTTACACTTTCTGATAAGAGAAGGAAAGATTCCTGAGTTGCTGTTTCCTATAAATCCCAAGATGAAAAGTTATGATTCCACCAAGATATGTCTCTACCATTCTAACTCACCTGGACATGCAACTGAGGAATGTTGGTCTCTAAAGCATAAAATCCAGGATCTTATTAAAAATGAAGAATTGAAGATAGAAGTCCCCATAACCAGAAAAGGCAAAAGGAAAATGAAGAGCTTAAGATTTCCACTTGAGACAGACAGTTCAAAGGAAGTGATGGCTATGAGCTCCAATCCTGTCGGGTTACAAGGTGAACCCATCATAATGAGGGGAGTGGTAGAGGAAACAAGACAGTCCCCTAAGGAAATTCTTCTGCAACTGTCAAACATTTTGTTGCCAAAAGTTAACAACCATATTCCTGATTTTTACCATTCTGGATGATGAGGAGGAAATACTGATCCTTCCCAATACATAAAAAGTCAAAAAGAAAAGTTACTTGCGAGAAATACAACAACAATTTGAGAGAGATTTCCTAGTCAAATCCTCTCAAGCCCATGAAAAAGGTGAAGGAACATATGAAGGAACAAATGAAGAAAAAGGTGGTGAGGTTGTCAGGGAAGCCAACCCATTGAGGAATCAAGAGTTCATCCCTTTTTGCGACAGGTCCAATTTGAGCATCCCTGAGGGATGTGCTGAATCAGGAGAAGATCAAGTTATGACCATGATTGAAGATATTCAGAACCAAGAGGTAACTTCTATCACAAGCCTCGAAGGCAACATAACTACTGACAACTAGACTATCAGGCCTCAGCTAGCCAAGAAGACGTAGACCCAGAGGATAAAGTTGTGAGTTCCAAGAGATGTAGGGACGATATCACTTTTTTCACATTATGCCTTTTATTTTTTATGCATGTAAATATTGAAAAAAAAATCAAAAAAATCAAAAAATCAAACTAGTTAAACTACGAAAGACCTGATCTCCCCTCATCAATGGGAGTACGTAGGCAGCCATCTATGATGCAGGCAAACCAAACAAAAAATCCAAAAACCCCTCAAACCAAGCTCAAACCCAAATAAACACTTTTCAACCATTCAGGCCAAGCTTAAACTACGACAGACCTGATCTCCCCCCATCAATGGGAGTACATAGGAAGCCATTTATGGTGCGGTCCAACCCTCAAAAGAAATATACAAGCCTAAACATCAATCCCAAGACACCAAAATCAAACCTAAAAAGCCTACACCCAAGAAAAACCCTCAAAGTCAACGACCCATGTTGAGAAAACCCAACGACATCTCAATATCATTCCACCAAATCTGGCACAAGTCCTGGGAAGGAAAAGACAGTGATACATCAAGACAACCAGTCACGGGGATGAAATGGCAATCTTCATAAGATGCAACCCTTCAACAACTTATCACTCCTGAAGCGCAAGAAGACTAGATCTCATTTGACCTACAGAAGCACATGGGCTACCATCGTGGCAAAGGCTATCTCATACCCGACAACCTCTTCCTTGAGAAAATGCCACAGACTAAACCTCACAGATCAAACCTAGTTGAAGCCATCATATCACCTACCAAGTTGAGCTCATAAATCCAATTCAGTAGAGTCCAAAGGCCTCTCGACATCAATCATCAAAGCTGAAGCAATGTCATAGCGATATATCAAGCATGATCATCAAAAAGGACCTTTAAAGAGTTGACACTCTTAATTTGAAACCTTCGTCAAATCAAAAGGAGATCATCAAAGCCAATTGTGCCTACAAGTCAAAATGAGAATTGGGGCAAACCAAATGTCAAAGCTCTACTACTTGTTCACCATATGAGTCCAGAGGTAAAAGACTTGCGATTTTGGCATCTTATCAACCCATTTATCAAAGCAACTACCCTTGACAATAAGCAAGACTGGGATAATTTCAGGATCAATGACAACCCGATATTGAGACCCTTACATCAAACAAGACTGGGGTAATGTCGAAAACAGGGACAACTCAACACTGGGGCATTCATCGACCATCCTAAAAAGGAAAATGCACCAGTTGGCATCATCAACATGGTACATCATTGTCAGAAAGCTTCCCTCATATCATCTCACTGGTGATCTGGTATGATCATGTGGTCTTTTCCAATCATACTTTTCTCAAAATAAATAATCCACATGTAAGGTATGACTCTTTCATCTCTTTATGTGCTTTCAATCTCCATTTACATACATTAGCGATAATATACATGTTAAGTATTCTTAGAAAGAGGTTTTTGCTTAACTTGTTTTGCATTAGAATAATTTTGATAAGCGTCCGTGGAGCAAGAATCACAAGAACGATTAGAGAATTAAGACTATTCAACCTTTTGATCGATTACGACATCCTAGTTGTTTTGGAACAAAACTCATATACGCATGTCGCACTTTATGGAAGCTCGACTCTTAATAATGGAAATTAAAAAAACAAAAATAAAATTAAAGAAAAGATAAAAGATAATTCATCATCCTAATGTCTTGAATCGTGGCCTAGGTTACTCGAGTTATTAAGCCTGAGGGGTGTCTTTACACCTGGTGCCCTAAAGCCATCTAGTTTGGGAGTCATCGGCCCAACACTCATTACATGGGTAACTTAGCGCCTAAGAAAACGAGCATTGAGAAAAAAAGGCAAAACCTGAGCAGATCTAAATCGTGGTCTAGGTTACTCGAACAAGTAAGCCTGAGGGGTGTCTTCACACCTGGTGCCCTAAAGCCATTTGATTTGGGAGTCACCGGCCCAACACTCGCTACATGGGTAGTTTAAGCCTAAGAAAACGAATCTTGCACAAGCTCAAGTGAGGAACAAATAGAGTAGACTGCTTGACTTGTATCAAAGTGTGGCCTTTGTTACTCGAGCCAGTAAACTTAAAGGGGTGCCTTAACACCTAGTGCCCTAAAGTTGTCTGGTTTGGGAGTCATTGATCCAAAAGTCATTAAATGAGTAACTCTGAATAGCCTAAGAAAACGAGACAAGTGAAGCGAAAGAAAAAATAAAATTTGGAATCATCTAAAAGTCATGGAAATGAAACCCCTGTTAAGAGTTGTGTCACTCATAGTGCACGTGTCATATGAAATCAAGTCTGCGAAGAAAAACGTCTAGAGCGAAGATGACGTATATCTGATAAAGGTAGATAAGCCTTTTGAATCTAATCCTACCTATGAATAATGACCATGGATGTTTCAAAATTTCTTTACAATTTCATAACTCATTCAAATTCATAAACTTTAACTTTAAATGACTCATTCACAAGATTATACTAATCCTGACGGCTCAAGTCGTCAAACTTTTGTGCATTCTATTATTCTTTTAATGTGCAGGATATTGCTCACTCTTGACTTGGTCAACAAAAAGAGTTTCTTATATGAATCCCCAGCAACAACATGCGAAAGGACTGGGACATTTTTCAATTCCAGAAAACGGAAGGAGTCTAAGGCGAGACCAAGACTCTCATCAAAGGAAAAGGGAGAACTCCTTAAAGAAATCACGGCAACATAAGTTTGCCCCAACAAAAGAAGGACAAAATTCTCAAGGGAGTCCTTAACTCAAAAATAGACACATGACTGACAAGAGGTCTATCAAATGAAATCCTCATCATCAAATGTGTTAACCTGCGCTAAGTCCTCACAAGTCGAGGCCTCAACATCGAAGTTCAAATACGGGCAATTCAAGAATGGGTTGCACCTTCCAGGGATGTCAGTAGCACTCAAGTCATCAGTCCAACCGGGTTGCAAATCAAAAGCACAAGGAAATGGGGCACAAGCACCCAACAGCGAAAAGAAACTCCAAATCGCCTCAAAAAGGGTGATGGTAAGTTTCTCTCCAGATAATTTAATTAAAAATGTGCATCAACCTAGGACAATATACTCCTAAGGATGAATCTAGATAATCACATCATGCATGATCTGTACATGTGCAAATGCGCTACATCAGCGTACATATCCATCAAGGTTTAGCATGCATCTCCAGTAGAGTTAAATATGCGTGCACATAAAATGCCTAGATTAGAGAAAAATTTCATCGCAGACATCATCTGGTAATGTAAGTCGTTAGGTGACAATTCCAGCGAAGCGTCAGGGAAGCATGTTGATGACAACTGCTGAAAACAGTCTTTGGCAAGAAAAATCAATGATGGAATCTATTATAAATGATTTTCCCAGCAAATGTATTAAGAATCAGGCTGAGTCTGGTGAAATTAAGCCGTTGAAAACTACTTCAGTAAAGATATCGAAGAAGGATCCGGTATTATCAACCAATGGCATCAATCCAGCGTAACATCAGGTGAAGTCTGGTGAAGTAAGTAATTAAATATTACTTCAGCGAAGGTATCGGAAGATCTGGTATTATAAACTGTTAGCATCAATCCAGATAAAATCAAGACAATTCAGTGATGAAAGCTTTGTATACCACCATTTGAGTGGGAATCAAAACAGTTTGGTGATGTCAGCGTAGTTAACTACCAGCATGGTAGGCACCGTAGTTAACTACCAGCGGGGTAGGCTTTATTTTCAACCATCATCAAACATCAGGAAGGTCTGGTGATTTCATAAATATCATTCTTAGCAGAGAAGTAGAAAATATATCAAATTATCTTCATCAAATAAGCATCGGCAACACCGACAAAAATAAAACTGTTGGAGTCAACACCAGTATAGGCATCAGCAATAACCAGTAATGGTAAAGCGACTCGCGAAGTGCGAAGTGTGATTAGCGATTTTCAAAATGCGATGTGCAAGTTGCGAAGAGTGATTGGCCAAATACGAAGTGCGAAATGCGAAATGCGAAATGCGATTTGTGAAGTGCCATTTGCGAAAGCATTTTAACATTCATTGCATTGCGATTCGCATCATTAAATATACCTTGTCATATTCCAAGTGTCTAGTAATCTTTATCATGTTCATTCCATTGCATTACATAAACATGATAATGAGGAGCATTTGTAGACACTCAAAATTTCTTTTTCCTGTTACTAACTTTGTAAGAGGGCAAAAGCATTTTTTTCACTCTCCAAAGATAACCCTGGAGGACCACAATATCAAATCTAGCCATGAAGACATCCCTGTGGAACATCAAATCAACCTTGGAGATCAACCCTAAGGAAAAGAAAAGTTGGTAGCAATCAAACCCTGTAGAGAACCCCAAAGGACAGCCAAAAGCCCCGTCAACCTTGGATACAACCCTTGGAAGGGCAAAATGGTCATTTTAACAAGTTAATTTTAACAACCCTAATACAGCTGCAAATAGGGTCACAAAGAGCCATTACAGTACTTCCGAGCGCAAACTACACAAAACAGCTCAACGGACTGTCGGCGAAAACCCGAAGATGCCATTTCGGTCATGGACCCATCTTTATGAATTCAAAAAAGAGGAAGCCCTATGTCATTACGTAGCTCTCGAAAAGAGCTTTCCAGAATGGTATGGCACGCCTCCATTGGACTCCGAATTGAAAGTTATGAAGGTTCGAGCAGATTGTGCATTGGTCTAAGTGCACGTACTTCGAGATGATAGGACCTACGAAGTTCGGGCCCACTCAGGTAGCCGCGGGTAGACCCGCGGCTATTTTGGTCTATAAATAAGACCCCCCCATCAGCCATTAAAAAGAAGGAAAAATGAAGAAAATGAGAGAAAACTCTATCCATTTCAGTTCTTAACCCCTCCTATAGTGTTTTAAACTTCAATATTCTTCTTTTTAAACACTTGTATACATATATACTATGACATATCAAATTTTAACCGATGGAAACTGAGTTTTCAAGCTCCAAAAGCGGTCTAAATCCTTCTTTGCAGCACATTATAAGATTTTATCATATTTGTGGCCTTTTTACTACTTTATATATATATATATATAAACTATTTACTGTGTTTAAATATTTGTTTTAACTGTTCATTCAATGTAAATCCATAATATTTAAATCTGTGGACTAGATTTATCTAAAACTAGCCATATCTAACTTTTAACCGGTTCAAAAGTTATAAAACTGAAACCGTTGAGCTAGAATGGCTAAGATTTATTTAAATCTAGTTTTCTTTCTAGTTTTTTTGTAAATATTAAGCAACCACGTGACCCTATATCTGTATCTAGAGGGAACGGGAAGCTTGGCTACACGCAGGCAGGGATTTAACTAATGAATCCTTTATTTTACATCATTTAGATTAAATATCTGTTTTATTTCAGTATCTGTTGGGTAAAATCTATATACGCACAACACGCAAGTATACGTTGTCAAAAAGTAATATAGTTATGAGTAGAGTATCGTTCCCACAGAGACAAATTGGTAAGAAACTTAACCTTACAATTACTAATATCCTATTAATCCTAACTTTATTAAACTATTCAATTCAATGATTAAAAATTATAGAAACTAAATTAAGAAATAAATAAATTACCACAAAACAATCACAAATATCAAAATCTGGAATTTCAAACAATTAATGGAGAATTAGACTTATGACTTCACCCTAAGCTTCAATCTGATTTCTACACCTTTATTCTAATTCAAATCACTATCCCAGTTTATTAATCAAGAACAAGAATGTAGTATTAGCCACCTCTCGATGCACTAATACCGTATTAACTTAAATCCACAAATTAGATAGAAATAAGTTTAACACCTTAATCAACTAACTCACTATATCTCTATGTGAATTTTAATTAAAGAAGGGTTAAGATTAAGTTCTCTATCCGATTACATGGGATGTCAAGCATATCTCTACCTTAACATTCATCAAGAATCTGCTATTCATAAAATTCATGAACACACGCTATATTAACGTCTAGATTCGAATATCCTATCTCGATTCCATACAAATCCACAAAGAATTGTTGATCAGGCAATTCATAAATTCAAGCTCAAATTAATATAGATAAACTGGATAATAGCTTATTGAACGGGAAATCAAAGTTTACAAAATCATCGTTTCACTTAAGGATCCACCATAAGCCTAAAAAGTAAATTAGTTCATCATAAATGAAATAACAACTAAATAATTCAAAGATAACATTCTTTTAATTACAGATTAAAGACTAAGGAGAAGAATAGTGAAAAACACCCTTCACGTAGCCTAAATCTGCAATCGTCCCAAAAATCTCTCTAAAATCTTCCTCCAATGCTTGCTATCAAAAACTGGAATTGATCTCTGTGTCTAGCCTTGTGTGTGTTCAATTCATTGTTAATTGAGTAATAAACATCCAACACACGTTTTACTGGTAAATTCCACGCCCAATAGAGTTCACTTTCCATCCAAATGCTAGAGTTCATGTCCCAGCAGAGTCCAAAACAAAATAGGAGAGTTCACTGTTGAGACCCCGCCCAAAGTGGGTATATACCTAATATGAGTTCATTTTGGTGGCATCCCTCTCATTAATTGTTGTTGAAGACCCCCACTTTGGGTATATGAAGCAAACAAGCCCGCCCCAACGGGAATATATTCTGCTAATTGACTTTGCTTGCTTCATGATTACTTCCAGAAATGCTCAAAATGACTCCAATTCTTCGTTAAATGCCACAACAACCACCCTACACATAAAAGAACACAAAAACAAAAAAAATGAACATGAAAACAAGAAAAAAGCAACAATTAAGCGTGAAATTGACAACGATTCATGGATATGAAATCCACTTATAAGTATCCTCGTTATGCAGGCTATTCATATGATATTATGTGAGCCTAGGAGCCACAGGATCTAAGTTTCAGCTGACAGATCTAGATCTGGTTCCCATGATGGACCATTTTCAGTTGTACAGTTAGCTTGTAAATCATCTGTGTGGTGTTTGGACATCTTTTGATGGCTTTTATGTCCATAAGGAGCCCGACACTTGTATGTATATTATTTTGTCGAAGATGCTTCGCATCTCGAGAATAAAATCAAATTAAGTCAATTACGGAATAAAATGGAAGTATCAAATGCCTCAATTACTATGTGAGCATAAGGGTTTAAAAACCTATTTTCAAAATATCATCATATATGCCTTGTATTAAAATTGAACTTTTATACAAGTCAAACCCTTTGTATATAGGTGCAAAAGAGGCATAGCACTACTTCCAAATAATGCACTTAGGCCCAATTAACTGCACACACACACACACACTTCAAACAAATAGGGAATTGAAAAGACGCAGTAACCTTATTTTCACGGAAGTCGGGGGGTGCCTAACACCTTTCCCCCGCTTAATCAAGCCCCCGAACTCTATAAATCTCAGTTTCCAAGGCATGTTACATAGAGTCCAATAATTGGGCCTTTGTGTAAACCTTTTCAAATTCGGTTGAGTTGGTATAACCATTTCACTACTACCAACTGGTTACTCTGAATTTTCAAATCGTCGACATTTTGTGTCGGACTCTTTTCAAACTCGCTCTTTCAAACAAAATTCAACACATAGAAAATGTAAAGGGTAAAAAAGACTAAAAAGAGAAATTCCAAAAAATGGAAATTTTTTCCGACGTCAACAACTATGTTAGAGGGAACTGAGATAAATCTTTTCAAAATCTACCTCCTATCCTTCAAATCAATTGTCCAACTTTTCATCTTCTCTAGACGTCACCTCTCAAAATCCTCAAACTGTCCAATCTTTCTAAACCTAAAAATCTCTCTCTTTCTCTCTCATCTTGAGTCGGAGAACCCTCACTTGTCTCAAAACTAGACATCCTTCTTCATATCTTTACAACCCAGAAACCAGATCATCTTCGCACTGTCAGAAATCTTTCGAAGGATTTGTCTAGTATGGAAAATAGTTAAGTCATTACTAGCATACAACTAGGATTTGATAAATTTAAATCATCTGAGAAGAAGTTCAAGGACATCCTGGATATTGTGGAATAGACAGGACTCCTTGAATGTCTGAATACAAACACCAAAATATACTCAAATCTGATCAAGGAATTCTATCTTCATATTATGGTAAGAAACGAGAGTATTACCACAAAAGTAAAAGGAATAAGCCTAAGGATAACTAAAGTGGATATCAACAAGTCTTTGAACCTTACTGATGAAGGTTTGACTACTCTTGAAGACGTAGATATAGAAAAAGGTAAAAAAATGATGAAATACAAAAAAAAAAACCCTAATCGGAAAGGTATGAAGAAGAAAGAGTTTCTAGAAGCATACGAGTTCCTAGCAGAAATAGTGGGAAAGTGCATTATGTGCAAAGACAGGAATGTAAATATATATATATATATATATATATATATATATTGTTATCATCAAACTCTGTTTAAGCTTCAAATTCTATCAGGTGTGTTGTCTTGTGTATTAGTCACTCGGGATTGGAGCTCTGATTCTTGTAGGACACTTCTGTGTAGCATGTATGTTGAAATGTTGAGACGGCGTGAATGTGAGATCAAGGTGGAAAAATGATGATTTTGCCCCTCACCGGGGGTTATCTCTGGTTCTGGGATGATTTAGCAGTCGTTGCTCAGGGTTATCTCTGAGATTGGGCTGCTGCAAGGGCTTAATGTCCTCAGTGTTGTCTCTGAGGTGTGCCTGTCCTCCCGGGTTGTCTCCGGGTTTGGAACTAAGTGCCTCGGGGCTATCACCGACTGTTGAAGCTAATCGCAGGGGTTTGAAACAAGCATTTCTGGGGTTATCTCAAGAACTGCAACTACATGCCTCGAGGTTGTCTCCGAGGTTTGAACTAAATCTCCCAGGGTTGTCTCCGGGACTGGAACTGAAGATCTCGAGGTTGTCTCCGAGATGGAATTGAGGATTCCGGGGTTATCTCCGGAACTGGAACTGCATTCCTCGGGGTTGTCTCCGAGGTTGAAACTAAAGCTCCTGGGGTTGTCTCCGGGACTGGAACAGAATATCTCAGGGTTGTCTCCGAGATGGTAAAGACTGAGTATCCCGGGGTTGTCTCCGGGACGGTTCTGCTTTGACTTCCAGGATTATCTCTGGAAAACGACTTTGCCCTCCTGCAAAGTTAGTAACAGGAACGCAAAAATTTTTGAGTGTTTATATATATATATATATATATATATATATATATATATATAAATGAAGAGGATTATTCACATGTTCATTGTATCTACACAATAAATCATGTGGATATCCACCAGGTCGACCGCTCCATGGGCTTATCGGTTCCAATAATCAACAAAATCACTTATACATTTTAAGGACATGATTTACTAATAGTATATCTGGTAATTAATCAATTAATTAATATACAAACCATAAAATCAATGCAAACAACACCTAGCTTGACAATAGGCAGAAGTGTTCATAATGTGTATTATTTTAATTAATGTAAGGTAGTAGCACCTTAATCAACATTTTAGGATATCTAAAATAATTTGCAACTTATTCCATGTGTTTTAGTTTTTTGCATTGTGCTTGGAGACTAACAATAGTTAGATTTATATTTTAAGATTTTTAAATATTTATATATATAATAAGTAAAACGACATTGTTTTACATTATATTGAATTCTATAATTGTTTTCAGGTGTACTAATATTTATAATAAATTATATATGTACAGATACATGTGATGTTATGTGGTGCAGATACTTTTATATCTGTATCCACATCCACACATATACGAATACTAATATTAAAAATTATATTATGTATTTGCACCACACTATAATATGCAGATTTTGCGGATGTCTATTAGAAATGCAAATTTTTGCCCTTCTCTACATGAATTCACTAGTCTACCACCTTTCCTATCTATATTAATGTCCACTCTTTATAAAAGCGAGAGGCTGAATGATATTTTTGCGTTTTAAGTTATTACTTATTTTTAAAATCATCTATAATTTATTTTTTCAATTAAATCTTTAAAAATTTTTTTTTTATCGTATTTTACCTAATTTTTAACTCAAAAACCTAAATAAATAATTCACAAATTATTTTAAAAAAAAAAAAAAAAAAAATTATTTTAGAAATAATATTTTATTTTATTTAAAATAAATTATGAGTAAAGTTTAAAATAAATATATTTTCAAGAAAAAATTAAATAATAAAAAATAAAGTTTCATAAAATATAGATTCAAAAAAAATTAAATAAGAAAATAAAACTTTATTTCAAAAAAAAAGTAGATTTTTTTCATTTTTTATGTAAAAAATTTATTTTAAGAAAAAAAAAATTTTTTTTATGTCTTTACCATTATTATATATATATTCTTAATATTAGAATTTTAAAAACAAAAACTAAAAATAGAAATTAAAATACAAAAAATTAAAAAAAGATAAATAAAAAAAAACTGATTCAATTTTTTAAAAAAAAAATTAAAAAGTTTTAAAAAATTATTATTTTTTAGAAAAAAATTAGAAATTTTTTCATTTTTTAAAAAATGAGTAAAGTTTTATAAAATATAGATTCAAAAATAAAAATTTATTTTCAAAAAAAGTTATAAATTTTTTTTTTTTAAAAAAATGAGTAAAGTTTCATAAAATATAGATTCAAAAAAAGTAATAAAAAAACTTTATTTTCATAAAACAAAATTAGAATTTTTTTATTTTTTAAAAGATGTGTAAATTTTCATAAAAATAATTAAAAATTAAAAACTTTAAACATTACTTTTTTTGAATCTATATTTTATGAAACTTTACTCATTTTGAAAAAAAATAAAGTTTCTAATATTTTTTCTTGAAAATAATAATTTTTTAAACTTTTTAAAATAATAATTATTTTTAATATATTAAAATAAAATAATTTTTTAAATAATTTAAAACTTTTTACAAAAATAATACATACACAAAATTATTATAAAAATAACGCAATTCACATTAATAAGGAAACCTAAAATCAAGGAGAAATAACTATCATAACTAATAATTCAAATTCAAATATCAGGGATCTAACAACAAAAACAAATTCAAATTCAAAATACTATTTCAAATTCAAATCTTGATCTCCCTCACAGTAGCCCTCTCCGTTGCGAATCTCCGTTGTCCAAAACGCCAATTAGAAGAAGAAGAATATTCGCCCTACAAAAAGTTTAAAAATAAATAAATGTAACTCTTACTGTTCTAAAATTTTTTTATGACTATTTGGTTACCCACAAAAACTAAAATGGTTACCTTTGTATGAATGGTTGGCTACCAACTGCATCACATTCAAACTAAATTGGTAACTTAATAAAACCGAATAGTTACCTTAACGTTAACCTCAAACGTGTTAATCGCCAAATTTTGTATGTTGAATTAAATCATTGATAATTGATTGTAGTCAAAAGAAAATAACGATTGATTCAGATAATTGATCAGTATTATCAGTGCAAGAAAATAACTTAGCTTTATGTTCGGCGCCAGTAGTAAATTAGCACAAACAAGATGTAGTTATTATTTGAATGTGAATCGCAGATTGTAACATGCTTGAAATCGCCCAAGAAATTCTCCCGTGCAGAAATAATAATCAAGAACTTCACACTTTTGACAAATTAAATTCGATGATTTTTTGAACATAATTTTGTTTCCCACAGAATGGCCTTAATGTTTTGATTATATTAAATTTTGTACCGATTCAAATCACCATAAACAAAGAGATAAAATCGCGCTAATGGAGTAGTTGATTATATCAAATTAATGAAATATACTCACATAAGCATAAATAAAGAAATATAAAGTGAGATCACAAGAGATTTACGTGGAAACCCAATTATAAAAACCACGGAGAGAGAGAGTAATCCACTATAATAATATATGGAGTACAAATTGATAATATGGAGAAGACAAGTTGTGTATTTGTCTTCTTCTCAAATCCTCTCTTGTAGCAGATTTTTCCCTTCTACCTCCCAGCGAATTATACTAGTATATATAGTAAGTCATATCCACCTGAATCCAATTAGGAGTAGGAGTCCTAATTAAACCTCCTTATCCCACCAAATAAGGAAATACAATCCTATTTTAATAAGGACTCTCCACTGTCACAATAAATACATATGGGCCATCACCAGATCCGGACCATTAAATAGACTGGGTTGAACCATGGCTAGACCCAAATAATCACATCCCAACATTGCCCCCCAGTCTCTTAGTTATAAGGAACTTATAAATGAGAGAGTATACAAATTTATCCCAACAAAACGACCATATTTGCCGAAGACAAAATATCACACCTGAACTCCATGTGCCGAACTAAAATTGTTGGCTCCCCATATTGTCGCCTCACTACTCTTGTTTACTCCTAAATAGATAAACAATTGCCCTTATAATATTGCTACTAAAGAATCAACCTTATCACAACTGAACCAACCTTATCACTACCGAAAATATAAAGAACCAACCTTATACCAACCGAACCAACCTTATCACTATCGAAGATATAAAGAACCAACCTTATACCAATTAACCGAACCAACCTTATACCAATCGAAGATATAAAGAACCAACCTTATACCAATTAACCGAACCAACCTTATCACTACCGAAGATATAAAGAATCAACCTTATATATACCAACCGAACCAACCTTATCCCAACCGAACCAACCTTATTACTACTGAATCCAATTAGGAGTAGGAGTCCTAATTAAACCTCATTATCCCACCAAATAAGGAAACACAATCCTTCTTTAATAAGGACTCTCTCAATGTCAAAATAAATATATATTATGGGTCAACACCAAATCTAGCCCATTAAATAAATTTGGTTACACATTAGCTAAACCCAAATAATCACACTCCAACATTGCCCTCCAGTCTCTTATTTATAAGGAACTTATTTATAAGAGACTATTCAAAAAGTCTCCTCGGAATTTTATCCTCGGGATTTTTATCCTCGAGATTTTGGTCCTCGAGATTTATATCCTCGGGATTTTTATCCTCCGAATTTTTATCCTCGAATTTTTTATCCTCTGGATTTTTATCCTCGGGATTTATATCCTCGGGATTTTTATCCTTCAAATTTTTATCCTTCGGATTTTTATCCTCGGGATTTATATCTGTAGGATGTTTATCCTTTCGGGATTTTTATCCGTAGGATGTTCATCCTTTCGGAATTTTTATCCTCAAAATTTTTATCCGTAGGATGTTCATCCTTTCGGGATTTTGATCCTCGAGATTTTTATCCGTAGAATGTTCATCCTTTCGGGATTTTTAAAGCCTTCTCGAAGGACGATTGTCCGACCTTATAACCCCTCCAACCTTATGCCTCCATAATATTCGTCCCGACCCCTGTGGGAGGCTTCAATCAGACTTTATATTCGACGAAAGTAAACAGCCGAAGACATGATGAAAATTTTGATCCACCCATCCTGATGCCACTAACCGAACAATGGTTTCTTCAGATTTTCTTGCACAATATCACTGTTGCTTTCCAATTCATGGGCAATTTGGTCTGATCCATTCTGTATAGCACACGTAATTGGTCCAAGGCTTCTTCCTTTCCTCCCCAATCTTAACTTGTTGTTGCTGCCCTTATCGTGGGTAATATGAGTTTAGCCAATTTTTGTAACGGGTTTGCTCAGGGAGCACTAAATGAGCTGATTCTGACAGAGCCGAGACACCAAAAGGGTCAATCGAAGTGGGTTTAGTCTGAGATTGTAATTGTTGGTGTTGATCATTGGGTATCCAGAAAAATCCTCCATAGTTTTGAGTAATGGATCTGCATACTCACATACAAAATCTCCCTTCTGGATAAATTGATCAGAATGCAAACTCCAACCTTTCTTTTTATCGTTCACAATCTTCAGCCGCACATATATTCCCCTTTGAGTCAACCGGTTCCCACACTCTAAACCGCACTGGCAAGTCGGTCCACACTCGCGGCTCAACTCGGGCGCGTTTATTTCCTTACACGGACAGTCTGAATCCCCATCACACCTCTCGACAATCACAACCACAAGCATCCTCAACCACTAAGACCCGCCCAAATAGAATTCCTAGACATAACGGATCGGGTCACTAGGTTTAAGCCCCATGGTGGCGGGCGATCGCAAATCGAGGGACCCCAGCATTTGAGTTGGGTTGTAGATGAAGAAGGCGTAGGGTTGGTCGTCGGCAGGTGTTGATGAAGGGATTGGAAGGTTCTCAAGGTTCCGCAAGCATCGAGAGATTCTTGGCGGATATGGACTTGGCGACAAGCTTTAGGGTTTTGCAAAGTTGATAAAATTGAGGCGAGCCTCAGAGGGTATAACCATGGGAAGATAAAGGTCGGTAGCATTGGAAAATAGTTGCCTCCTTCTCTCTTTCATCTGTCCTGCAAAATTTTTCCATAATTCGTCGGAATAAGCTGAGCTTGGGTCGGGTTGAAGGTAGCCAATGAGGTTATGGTTATTTCCCGCCTTCGCTGTTTACGGTCGCTGGACCTGTTGAGACCCCTTCGTTGATAGTTGTGGAATTAGCGGCAGCAATGGCTGAGTCCAGAAACCAAGGCTAGCCAAAATAGTAGAAGTCCATTTTGATTTGTTTCTCTGTCCACGTGCTGCCAAAGACTCTTTCATAAGTACTTCACAAGGAGGAGGTTTGGGCGGGACCCACTTAAAGTCGAACCCTTCATTATCCCAGCCGACGAACGAGTCTCGATCAAAATAATAATAATCTTCTTTGTTATTGCCAACGATGCTCTTCAGAGATGTGTTCACTTAGTACTTACTTATCTTCCTCTTGAACACACCTTTCTAAGCTTTCTGGCTCATATTCATAAATAAAATTCAATGTTCTATTCCTGTACCCAAAAGTACAACAATGGAAGTCCCATCATAAAATACTTTGCACCAAAATATCTTAGTAAGTCCATGTATACATTAAATACACACATGCCGATAAAAGTGGTGTACAAAGTATTTTATTAGTAGTGATATAATGTTATTACTTAATAATTTTACAGTGCTATCACATGGGAACAAGGTGCCACATTTTAGTGCACAGAAGGTGATGAAATAATGGTGTCATTTTTTCTTCCAAACTGATCAAGCACATGTATATGACATGAATATTATAATTATATCATAGTAATACATGAACATGTATATGTATTGTTGTGAAAGAAAATAACTTAGCTTTATGTATCGGTTCCGCCTTTTCGCCGTAGTAAATTAGCACAAACAAGATGTAGTTATTAGCGATGTGAATCGCAGATTGTAACATGCTTGAAATCGCCCAAGAAATTCTCCCGTGCAGAAATAATAATCAAGAACTTCACACTTTTAACAAATTAAATCCGATGATTTTTTGAACATAATTTTGTTTCCCACAGACGGCGTCAATGTTAACGCTAAATTTTGTACGCATAACGAAATCACTCAAAACAGCATGCCAAAATCGCGCTAATGGAGTAGTTGATTATATCAAATTAGTGAAATATACTCACATAAGCATAAATAAAGAAATATAAAGTGAGAACACAAGATTTACGTGGAAACCCAATTGGGAAAAAACCACGGAGAAAGAGAGTAATCAACTATAATAATATTGGGAGTACAAGTTGATAATATGGAGAGTACAATTTCTGTATTTGTGTTGTATTTCTTGTGCCCCTTTTTCCCCTTCTAACCCTAGCTTATAGTCGTATATATAGAAGTCATATCCACCTGAATCCAATTAGGAGTATGAGTCCTAATTAAACCTCATTATCCCACCAAATAAGAAAATACAATCCTATTTTAATAAGGACTCTCCACTGTCACAATAAATACATATGGGCCATCACCAGATCCGGACCATTAAATAGACTGGGTTGCACCATGGCTAGACCCAAATAATCACATCCCAACACTTGGTATGAAGGTTTGGCAATGTCATCTTCCTCCTCCCCCTTCACCGGTGAGACATAGCGAGAGTCAACCACAAAATGTTCGATGGGATGGAGAAAGGAGGTGGATATTTGATTTTTCATAATTTCTTCATGTCCGAAAATTCCAATTCCAATTTCATGTCCAAAAAAAATAAGAACACTGCATAGGAAAGAGAGAGATAAGAGAGTGATGTGTAATGTAATGTTGATAACCAAACTTTCGTACCAAGGTAACCAATCTACCTCCACACCTGCAGTATGAATTGGTTAACTTGGTCTGAAAGTTTGGCAACCAACTGCATGAAGGTTTGGCTACCAACTGCATCATATTCAAAATAAATTGGTAACTTAATAAAACTGAATTGGTTACCTTGGAATGAAGGTTTGGCTACCCACTGCAAGAAGTTTTGGCTACCAACTGCATCACATTCAAAATAAATTGGTAACCTAATAACACTGAATTGGTTACCTTGGTATGAATGTTTGACTACCAACTGCACTATGAAAAAACTACATGTGTGGATGTAGATTGGTTACCTTGGTATGAAGGTTTATAAGTGGTAGTTTTAAGTGGTTCAGAGCACTTAAAGCTCCTAATCCACTCTTCTACTCCTCGAGTAGGAAATCCACTAAGGATGTCTTTTACACTTTCTTGAATCTCACAGATTCACAGATTCCCTTCTGCATCAGCCAGCCTCAGCACTTCTTAGTTCACTCTTGAACTCTTCAAGTCCAAAGCAGATTTGGTTCTTCACAGTTCACTTAGAACTCTTCAAGTCCTTTCGACTGGAACTCTTACTTCAATTGATTGGTTGTTGTTGAGATCGTGATTGGTGCTACTCAATTGCTATTAAGCACTTGTTCGAAAGAAATCGAGTCGAGCAAGCTTTTTTTCTTTTCTCGATCGTAGAGTTGAGCGTTGAGTGTTCTTGCATTTTTGTTCAATGCTTGCTTCTTTCTCTCATCTCGTCATATGTGTTTTCAGATATATGTGATCTTTTTAAATCTATCCGCTGAAGTCATCGATGAGGCATTAAATGCGCTTTGACATTTTCGAGCTTTGATGGAGACTTTTTCGCACATCTTCGAATTGCAATCGCCCACCGATACACAGATCGCTTTCACCTAACACCGAAAAGGTGTTTTTCTCCGCCCAATGGTCCTTTTCTTAGCTTTTGAATACGCTTTCTTTTGATCAATACTAAGGATATCTTTTGTACCATTGGGACCGGTGAGTGCTTCAACGCTCAAAACCCATTCCACATTTGTTGGAATTTGTTTCAAAAACAAAAGATAGGGCTCGATGCTTCACACACAAGATGATGATACTCTACGATGCATATCGTGGTGTCTTGTCATCATATTTGTGCTTGTCCTAATAGAACACTACGATTTCTTTCAAGGTTTTCACATACTACGATCTATCTTCACTTGCATCTTTTATGCTTCTCGAGCACATCTCGCTTCTGCTTGCTCGCTCTTGCAGACTCTACTTTTCGAGAGCACACTACGATCTCGAAAGTTAGCTTCGCAAACGTCTGGACCACACTCTACGATTTTCGGAGAGGCCCTTCTTCAAGGTATATATATACTATTATCATCTCTAAGCTCTACGATCCCGCTTTAGCTTCTCAGATTCATTGATCAATTTGATAGACTACGATTCTCTTCTTCAAGGCTATATCTATTTTTTTCAAGTCATAGATCAACCTAACATTTTTGATCTTTTTATCTATACAAGTTAAGAATGATGAACAAAAAGCTAAGATCAACCTAACAATTTTGATCTATCACTAAGTCCTTGTACATATATTCCTCAAGGACTTTATATATAATCATGAGCATTACTTTTTAAACATCAAATCAAAATAATATGCATTCTTCCAACAATCTCCCTATTTGATGTCGACATAACCAAGGAGATTTGTTGTCATGATTATTTTATTTTATGCATATTTAAAAAGAAAGTAAATACGATTTAATATTTTCAATTGAAGAAAATTTAAAATTTCTAGAGAGAATAAGCATGAATTTATTGATGTATGAAGATAGAGATATTACAGTTTAGTTTCGATACACATCAATAAATTTAAAATTCAACTTATCTCTATTTCTTCGCCTTTTGCTTTTTGGAGGATTTGCATATTCCTCGCCTCCTTTTTCTCGCTTGCTTTTCATCTCTTCTCGCTAAATCTTCCAAATTTCACTGGGCTTAGTCTAGATTGTGATCATGCCTATTCATGAATGCAGGATCTCCAATTGGCATTCTTTAGTTCTGTTGTTGTGTCACCTCATGAGAGTCGGTAGTCGTCCCTAGACTTTTAATGGTCGAGCCATTAAAACTTCCTCGATCGATTAGCTCGCTGGGTCTCGATGGTCGGATCGTGGAGTCTCGCTGGGTGGATTTTGCTTCAGGAGGAGGATTCCTCGAGGATTCGAGTTTGAATCGACCTCCGCCTCGCCGCCTCCCCTTCTCTCCTCGATCTCCTTTTCCCTTTATTCTCCCCTTTATGTCAAGATCAAGGGTTCGAATGTCTCGAGAGAGAGAGGCGAGAGTGACTCCTGGACAAGCTCGCTGAGTCGACTTCGAGTTTGAGCAATGTCCTCTCGATTTTCTTGGATCAAAGCATCGTAACGAAGTTTCACGTCGTTGAAGAATGTTTAGGAGATTCTTTCATCACATTCATTCGACCCATGGAGAAGTGAAATTTTTTCGATCGCAGTTTGAAGACTTTTGATGCTCTTTATCATTAGATCATTCGAGATTCTCGAGTCTTTTCAGAAGATCAAGACAACATCCCGATGCTTTTTTTATGAAAGAGAAAGTGAATCATCCCCGTCCTTTTATGCTTTGAAGCATTTTTTGATGATCTCTTTAAGCTTTTTTTAGAGAGCTCAGAGCTTAGGAGCTTGGGGAGATTATTTGCAAAGATCGATGATCATTGATGTTAATCTCAAATTTGAATAAGTGCAAGTGTGATCTTCAAGACTCTCATCGAAGTTCCTTGACACACTTTCGCAGACACATATCACGACAAATCACCTTTGTGGACAACTCTCGAAAGAATTTCATCGATTGGGGGAATTTTTGAGGAGGAGGTGGTGTTTTTTGAATTGATCTTGCAATGAAGTAGAGGGCAAGATCAAGATTCAAGTATTCATTCATTGGATGAGGAGGAATATATCGATGGAGGGGCCCTGGGTTTGGATGTAAGTTAGTAGGCTGGTGGCTCTACGATTTGAGGTGGAGACTCTACAATGGGGCTAGAGTCGAGAGAGATCGAGAGAGATGATGGGATGTGGGAGCATTATGAAGTTGATCTTATTTGGTTCCTCGCCATGTAATTTTGGGATTCTCAGAATCGAAATTGATTTAGTGGATGAAGAATTACTTCCAACCATCGTGGGAATTCATAAAATCGATTAAATGAGGATGATGGCAAGTGATTAACTCAAGAAGAGGGTGGGATAGAGATAGTACCTCGTGTTTATTTTTGAGGAAGAGTTGTTTGTGAGTAACTTCGGGCAAAGTTGAATCTTCCCGGGAATCCATTAGCTAGCACCGAGAGATGGTCGGATACTCTTTCAAGCTCCAAAAACATGTGATTCCAAGAGTTTAGAATTTGAGCTTGATGGAAAGGCATCATGGGTAGATATGAAAACAGTTGTTGCTCATAGTTAGCTCTTTCTGCACTCCATCAATGCCCACATAATCTCTATGATCTCGACCTCATCCCTTCATCCTCTTCTCTCTTTTCATTTGAGGATTCCATTATATCAATGGCCTCATGATGTTCTTCAGAGACCGGTTCTTCTTCATTTTTTCGCAGAACTCTTCTTCTTCATATGGAGATATCATGAGCCCCCCCTCAACTTGATCATCATCTTCTTCATTATCAATAGCCCCCCTCAACGGAGCATTTTCTAGGATGGGAGCTTCAGCATCTCCCCTCACCAGTGTATTCTCTATCATTAGATCTTCGTGTGTCCCCCCCCAGCTTTGAGCTTTTTTTTTCGCTTTTTTTGTTGGTTCCTTTTCAAGCAACCAATTTTTTTTGTCTTCCTTTTTAGTACTTCTTCATCGACAAGAATATATTTCGACCGCTTTTTTTTTTTTTTTTAGTCGAGCCACGCCTCGGACTTTTTGACTTTTTGAACTTTAGCGCTTTTGTCTCGCCGACGCCCGTAATGTTTGATGCAAATTACTTCTTGCTTGTTTGTTGTGTGTTTGGTCTCGTCTCTCGACGACGACGAGAGAGACTCTACGATCAAGAGAGAGATGATGGCCTTTTGGATCTTTTTGGTTGATTTGATTTTATTCTTCTTCAACAAGATGAGAGATATGGTAGCTCTATCTTTCTTCGCTTCACCTCTCGCTTTGTTGTTCTTCCTTCTTAGGATCCTTAGAGTCTCAATGTCCGAGGACTCTACTACTGCTTATCCAGTAGTGGATCCTCGAGGTTCTTCTATAGTTCAGTTTCGCTTTTTAGCTTTCTTTTTGCCTTTTGCTTTTTTCTCGATCAAAGCAATGGGTTCTTCTTTCTTCTTCTTCTTCTTCTTCTTCTTCTTCTTCTTCTTCTTTTTCTTTCGATAACCCATATTTTCCCGCACTCTCGATTCCTTTATTTCACCAGCTTCTTCCCATCGGATTCGTACATCATCCGCACATTTTCACCGGATTCCTTTTAGTTTTCAAATAGTTGTCGGGTCATTCGTCATTCGATTTGATTGATTAATGGCTTCTCCTTCATCATCCTCAATTTTGTCACCAAGAGCAAATTCAGTAGGATGATGCTTATAAATCGCCCCAGCAGAGCATCTTTTGAGAGCTCTTTGTCTTCTTTCGAAATGATTAACCACTTCCCAATCCATTCAAGTAATAGAGCCATATAGTAGTTCAGTATTTCATAACATACGGGCAAATCATATGAGCTTGAGTTGCACCTCCTCATTTACACAGAGTCATGACCGAGCTCTTGCAACATATACATTTTCCAACAATATCGCCTAGAAATTCATACCCCTGTGGAAACTCCTTCTTCTCATATCCCTTCGATGAGAGGGTGATTTGTGATGCATCTTTTTGAGTCCCTTATGGAAGTCTATGCCATCTATGGGATGGATACCTTTGAGATTTGAGACCTAGGGCTAGATTGATGTCCCTCACTTTTTTTAGTCCGATTTCACGCTCCGACTTTTTCATGATGATGGTGTTGTTTTCAAATACACCATTATAGAGAATTTTTTTTACTAGCTTTGGGGTAGATCAATGTGTCTGCACTCCAAAGCTTCTTCGAGACCCGCTTTTTCTTCAAGAATGACAAAGTCTTGTGAAATTGGGGTTCAAATTTTATTTTGAACTCATCAAAGCAGTAGTCAGAGATGAGAGAGATAACGCTGAAGTTCGCCATTGATTTTTTTGCAGAAGTGAGTGTATGATTGATCGAGCTTTTTAGATAGTTTAGGGTTTTTTTTGAGAGAGAGAAGAGAGAGATAAGCTTTTGAACTTTCGATTTTCAAAAAGGCGCTTTCAAAAATGGTACAAGTAACTTCTCCTCTCCATTTTTTTTGCTTAGTGGATGTGTGTCAAATTTCGCTTGGCTCTACGAATTTGATCGAGAGAGGATCAGATCGAATTGCCCTTAACTTCTTCTCGAAGCTAATATGTTCTTCAGAGGAGGACTACGATCGTTGAGATGGTCCTGGAATCCTTCGAGTCGTCGAGTTCGTTTCACCATCAGTCGTTGAAGAAGTCTGCTCATCGAATCGTGTCGTCAATCAAAGAGTCGAAGTCAAGTGTCGAGTCCGAGTCCGATCGTCTCGATCAATCGAAGTCGATCAATATCAATCGTCGATCTTCTCTCGAGTCTTTCGAGTCTTGATCTTCTTTCGGTTTTAGCATTCTTCTAAGTTTAAGGTAGCTCAGAAGGGCCAACCTCATTGAATGAATCAAGGGTTAGGTTTTGTCCTCGAGGCTCTTATAGAGAGAGATTTTGTTTTGTTGATACTTGATCATCATAGGTGCTCCTTTGGTTTTGTTGATGAAGCTCGCTATCGCTGAGTCTCAGCATCGCGATCATTGAGTCTTCATCATCATCATCATCTTTTTCATTTTTACGACACTTCGCTTCTACGATCGTGGACTTCATTTGATCATGTCTATTTTAATATAGCCTTTAAAATCGTATGTATAGTTACAAGACAAACTAGCAGCATTTTTCATGGTTGCAAGTTAAGCATGCCTAGCTCACTTATTAACTTGTTAAACTGGATTCATCTAGAGGTTTTGTAAAGACATCGCAAGTTGATTTTCAGTAGGGATATATTGTAAAGATATAGTTCCATTTTTGCACATGATCCCTAATGAAGTGATACCTTATTTCTATATGCTTAGTCCCTAACGCATGATATGATGTGATTATGAAGTTATAGCAATTGCACTTGTGTTATCACAAATGAATAGGTATGGATTTAAATTCAAACCCATAATCTGCTAGTTGATTTTTCATCCATAAGATCTCGACACAAAGAATCGCAAAGCCAAAAGAATGTATTCATTTTCAGAAATGAAGTAGATATCGAATTTTTTTTCTTGCTAAACCAGACACAAGTCTATTTTCTAGCAAATCGAAAGTGCCATCGGTACTTTTTTTCTATCAATTTTGCAAATTTCGCAAAAAATCAAGATCGTGGTATCCCGTTAGCTCAAATGAGGACTCCTTGGGATACCAAAGCCCCAAGTGGGGTGTACTTTTCGAGATACCCGAAAAATCCTCTTTTTAAATAGCTTAAATGAGATTCTTTTAGACTAGCCTCAAATCTAGCACAAACAAATGCATGTTGCAAACATTATATCCGGTCTCATCGCGCTAGATATAGATATAAAAAAGAGAGCCTATCACCCCTCAGTTATTGAAGTTATATCAATACTTTTACCTTTTTTCATCTTTGTCAAGTTTGGTTGCAGGAGCAATTGGGTTTTTTCATGGAGAGGTCGATTCCATGCCATACTTCTTAAGTAAGTCTTTAATGTATTTGGCTTGGTTGATGAAGATTTCTTCATCACTTTTTTTACTTGCAATTCCAAGGAAGAAGTTCAAACCACCCATCACGCTCATTTCAAACTTCGCATAAGCTCGAGAATCTCTTTCAGATATAGCTTTTCATCAAGAGATCCAAAGATAATATCAAATATATATAATATCATCAACATATATTTGAACTAATAGGACTTTATTTTTATGCTTTCTAAGAAATAGTGTGGTATCTACTCTACCTCTAGTGAACTCATTTTCAATAAGAAAGTTAGTTAGTATTTCATACCATGATCTTGTTTAAGAGCATATAAGGCTTTGTCTAATCTAAAGACATAATTGGAAAGAGATGGATTGATGAAACCTGGAGGTTGCTCTACATAGACTTCTTCTTGAAGTTCACCATTCAAGAATGCACTTTTGATATCCATCTGAAAGACCTTGAATTTCATGTGAGCAAAGAAAGGCAAGAAATATTCGATGGCTTCTAGTCCGCAACAGTAAAATGTCTCATCGTAGTCAATGCCTTCTTCCCGAGAGTAACCTTTGGCCACTAGTCTTAGCCTTATTCCCGGTTATCACTCCATCTTCATCCATCTTTTTTTCAAGACCCACTTGGTTCCAATGACAGGATGATTTTTTTTGGTCTTGGAACCAATCTCCATACTTTGCTTCTTTTTCGAATCGATTAAGTTCTTCCCGCATGGCCTCTATCCCAATTGGAGTCTTCCATAGCATCCTCTATCTTCTTTGGTTCCATTTGTGATAGAAGCTTAGATAAAAGCATTCATTTTGGGGGTGGCAAGCTTTTGTTTTGACTCTGCACTGGATCTCCAATGATTAGATCTTCGAGTGTGATCTCTCGCCCATCCGCTCTCCTGGGACATCATTTCTTTACGCTCTTTTTCTTCTTAGATCTTCAAGATCTATTTCTTCTTCTTGTGGAGGGAGGTTCGTCTGTCTCGCAGCATAGGTCTCTCTCTACTCATCTCATTTCCTCGCTTCAACGATTTCACTCGTTCGGTACTACGATCGTAGTGTTGAGCTCGACGACCTCGCTCAGAAGGTCGAAACCGTTGGTCGAAGTGTCTTGAGGCATTTTTTTTGTCTAAGTCTGTTTCATCAAAGATGATGTGAATCGAGACTTCAACAACACTGTTGTCTTCTTTGTTGAACACTCAGTAGGCTTTATCGCTCTGTGGTATATCCAAGAAAGATTCCTTCGTCTCGATTTTGGTTGAAACTTTGTCAAGTATCGCTTTTCCATTGTTGAGAATGTAGCAGATGCACAAACAAAAAACATGAAAGTAGTCGACACTTGGCTTTCTTCCTTTTCCATAGTTCATAAGGAGTCTTTAATAGAGAGAGAGTGTGATGAGTGATCCGCTCGAGTAAGTATGCATGCGTTGATGACGATCGCTTTCGCGTAAGTAGTATTCAGCAGATGGGTCAGTCAGCTAGTAGAGTTCTTCCAAATTTTCTATCAATGTCTCGTTTTTTCTCTCAAAGAACTCCATTTTGTTGGGGAGTTCGTGGAGTCGAGAAGTTGTGACTAATGCCATTGTTCTGCAGAATCGATCCATTTTCGAGAAATCAATTCTCTCGCCATGATCACTCCTTATGGCCTTGATTTTTTCTCTTTCTCGCTCATCATCCAATTTTGAACATCTTGATGGCTTGGGAGCTTGTTTCATCTTTTGAGGTTAGAAAGAACACCCATGTAAATCGGGTGTAGTCATCGACACGACACAGAGAGAGTATCTCTTTCCCCAAGGCTCGTCATTGAATTGGCCCAAAAGATCCATATGTAGCAACCGCAGAGGCTTGTCAATCGAGTTGATGGTTTTGCTTTCGAACGAGCTTTTCGTCTCTCGCTTTCCAAGTCGATGTGCATCGCACTACCTTTCTTTAACGAAGTTAAACTTGGGTAAGCCTCGCAACTAGATCTTTTGAAAGCTAATTTGGACATGCTTTTGAAGTTGAGATGAGATAATCTTTCATGCCATAGCCATTTCATTTCTTCGTAGATGCTTTAGCCAAAAAGCATATATAGTCTCTCTCGAGCTTAGTTTTCCAAGATTTATCATGTGTAGTACATTTTCTTCTGTTCTTTCAAGTTAACTTTTACACAGCAGATGTCTTCGTGTCTCTGACTTGACATCGATTGTTGAGAAATGTTACTTGATGACCCTTGTCGCAGAGTGGCTAATGCTTAGAAGATTGTGGTTGTAGTCCTTCCACATAAGCCACTTTTGTCAAGGATACCGCACCATTTCCAAACCGAGCCATATCCTCTTGTTTTGCTGCAGAGCCGTTGTCTCCAAAGATGACCGAGGGACCCTCCTCTTCTATGTAGTGTAGATGTAAGGGCTTTGTTTCGTCATGTGCCTCGAGCATCCACCGCCCCGATGATACTGTGTTGTGATCGTGGAGCTTTTTCCCGTAATAACATTAAACCTTCATTTTGGTACCCATACTTGCATGGGTCCTACATTGTTATAGGCCCTTGGGGACCCAAATCGATTTTGATTTTGGGTCTCACATGAATGGAATTATAATAACATTTTTGCCTTTTGTGGTTAACTCTCAGAACACACACAAAACATTTGATATGATGCATGTTTGTGTGTGTGTGAAAGTTCTTCCTCCATTCGACTTTTTTGTGGGTTATGTCATCCTCCCGTAGTCGATATTCTTCTTCCATGTGTGTTCTTTGTTTCATGATTTGTGAGGAGTATATCTTACTCTACTCATCTTCTTCGGTTGGTTGGTTCAGAGAGTTGATTTTATCGACTCTACGATCCTTCGAGGTCAGTGAGTAGTAGTTAGGTTACTCTTCTCTTTTCTCAAACCTGCACAAAGCATGAGATCCCTTACTCCTCGGGAATATGAATCAATCAATGAAAGGTGTTTTGACAGCTCATCCTTCTCGTGAGGATTTCACAAATATAATGCCTACTACTAAAACCCGAGGCATTACTGCTAGTGCTTTTTTTTTTTTTTCCACACATGACTCGAGGTAGATTCCCCAAAGCCTAACCCCCCTCTTTCTATCGAGACACTTCTCCGGTTAGAGATTAAGGAGTCCATGGATGAAGAGGATTTATTCCATGTAGAGATTGTCTTTTCTAGATCCTCAATTTTAGAGGTTAGACTTGACTCTCTTTTTTGCAGATCGAGCTCATTTGTTTGTTTCAAGAGCTTATTCTCAAACTTCAAACTCGAGAGAGAATTAGTACTTCGAGAAGGGTGTTTCAGTTCTTCTTGAACTTTTTCTTTCTCTTTTGAAGAAGTGAATAATCCTTAGATGTAACTCTAAACCACTTCATGTATTGATGCAGATCGATGTTATACCATGTAATGCAGCTTCTAAGGTCATCAATATCTACTACATCAGAGAGAGTCAAGTCAAATACCTCATCGATACTTACTTCATGTATGTTTGAGTTCTGTTTGTCCTTGCATTTTTGGCCATCAAAGCAAAGATTTGCCATTTGAGGATCTTCATCATCTCCAGATTCGAGTCGAGTCATTGTTCGAGTCACCCACGATCCTCCAGCCTACAAGGCCTTTGGCTTCTTTCCGAGGCCTTTTGTTCGCTTTCAGATTCCTTCTTTGAATGTGATTTTCTTCGAAGTTCTTCTCTCGAGAGGTTTGTTGCAATTGGCAAATGAAGTGGCTGTGTTTTTGCAATTGTAAGATAGGTCATTCATTGCTTCTCTCGGTCAGTCAGAGTTGTCGATTTTTTTTCTTCTTTTGTCGGGTTTTGCCTTCGTCGCATTAACCTTCTTAGTCTTTTCACCAAAGATTGCAAAGTCATCTCATCATCATCTTCATCGTAGTCGTAATCAACTTCAAAGTGTCGATTTGAGAGGTGTTTTCATTGCTTTGAGAGCAACACCTTTATCCTTCTTTCTTCCTTCGTATAAGGTTTCGCGCTTTCGTTGAGTCAGCCAGTTCAGATGTGAGAAGGTTGCCATATAACGCTGGAATATCATTTCATGTAAATTTTTCGATTCTCTAATGGCAAAGTGGTTTTGGCATCCCACTTGCTTGGTAAGGCTCTCATGAACTTTATGATTAGATCTTTGTTTGATAGATCTTTCCATAGCTCTCAGAGAGAGTCGAAAGCGTAACATTAAATCTCTCTCAGTAGTGGTGTTGACGATTTCTCTCCTCGAACGTGAGCAAACATCTCATATTGCCGAGTCAAGAGAGATTGTTTTTTTTTCTCCGACTTTTTCGCTCCTTCATGCATAATGAGTAATGCTTCCCAAACCTCCTTTGTTGTTTTGTTGTTGACCACATTTTCAAACAGATCATCTTCTAAGGATCGAATAAGATGTTTTCGCCTTTTTTTGTCGAAATCGACTCTCTCTCTCTCATTTTCATCCATTCTCCTTCGACCTTCGATCCGTATTCTATTTGGGTCATCAGTCAGTGGTGCAAGCTTTTGTAGGAACATAGGGCCCATTCGAAAAGCTTTCAAATAGATCTTCATCTATGAATCCATGTAAGCTTGCATCCTAACCTTCCAGCTTAGCAAATTTATCTTTGTTGCACACATGGGTGGCTTCGTCGCCTCCTCATTTTTTTGATTCGTTGGTAAGTGTGCCATCGATCTACTCAAGCTTTGTAGGCTATATTATAGAACCCGCTCGATACCAATTGTTAGTTCCCTGAGGCACAATATATATCTAGGGGGGGGGGGTTGAATAGATAATTAAAACTTTTTTTTTTAAAACTAGTTAGTTAGATGATGGTGATTAATGCACAAATGAAATTGAGTATTTGATAAACCTTCTTTAGATATATGAATTAATGAATGAGATGAGAGATGAGGAGCTTATATATATATATATATATATATATAGCTTATAATAGCTTATAATGGACACATTAGTTTTTAAGTGGTTCGTAGCACTTAAAGCTCCTAATCCACTCTTCTACTCCTCGAGTAGGAAATCCACTAAGGATGTCTTTTACACTTTTCGAATCTCACAGATTCCTTCTGCATCAAATAGCCTCAGCACTTCTTAGTTCACTCTTGAACTCTTCAAGTCCAAAGCAGATTTGGTTCTTCACAGCTCACTTAGAACTCTTCAAGTCCTTTCGACTGAACTCTTACTTCAGCTTGATGATTGGTTGTTGTTGAGATCGTGATGATTGGTGCTACTCATTGTTATTAAGCACTTGTTCGAAAAGAACCGAGTAATGAAAGCAAGCTTTTTTCTTTTCTCAGATCGTAGAGTCGAGCGTTGAGTGTTCTTGCATTTTTTTGTTCAATGCTTGCTTTTTCTCTCATCATCTCATATATGTTCAGATATATGTGATCTTTTTAAATCTATCCGCTGAAGTCATCTCGATGAGGCATTAAATGCGCTTTGACATTTCGAAGCTTTGATGGAGACTTTTTCGCACATCTTTCGAATTGCAATCCGCCCACCGACACACACAGCAGATCGCTTTCTCACCCTAACACCGAAAAGGTGTTTTTTTTCTCCGCCCCAATGGTCCTTTTCTTAGCTTCTTGAATACGCTCTTTCTTTTGATCAATACTAAGGATATCTTTTGTATCATTGGACCGGTGAGTGCTTCAACGCTCAAAACCCATTCCACATTTGTTGGAATTTGTTTTCAAACAAAAGATAGGGCTCGATGCTTTCGACACACACAAGATGATGATACTCTACGATGCATATCGTGGTGGTGTCTTGTCATATTTGTGCTTGGTCCAATAGAACACTACGATTTCTTTTCAAGGTTTTTTCACACTACGATCTTTCACACTTTCGCTTCTTTTGCACTACGCATCTTTCACACATTCATCTTCTTTGCTTCTCTCTTGCAGACTCTACGCTTCTCGAGAGCACACTACGATCTCTCGAAAGTTAGCTTCGCAAACGTCCGGACCACTCTACGATTTCATCGGAGAGGCCCTTCAAGCAATATATACACTACGATCATCTCTAAGCTCTACGATCCCCGCTTTAGCTTCGTGATTCTTGTTGATCATTGATTGATAGATAGACTACGATTCTCTTCAAGGCCTATCTATTTTTTCTCAAGTCATAGATCAACCTAACATATTTGATCTCTTTATCTATATTCTATATGTAAAGATGAACATTAAAAGCTAAGATCAACCTAACAATTTTGATCTATCACTAAGTCCTGTATATATATTATTCCTCAAGGACTTTTTACATAATAATCATGAGCATTTACTTTTTAAACATCAAATCAAAATATGCATTCTTCCAACATTAGATTATTCACGCACAGCATCAAAAAGAAAAATTCTGCCACAGAACACTGAGGGCTGGCTCCCTAGTGCTTGTTTCTTTTAAGACTGATTTCCTAATGCAGCCAAATTCTCTACATAATTCAGAGTTTTAGCTGCAGTTAGAAGCATGTCAACTCCACCGGATTTACCAAGTAAATCTTCACCAGTCTCTTTCTGTACATTTTTAAATTCTCATATGCTCCTTTTTCCTTTTCAGCACTCTTTCTCAATGTATATTCATATGCCCTTTTAAGCTTTTGCGTATGCTCTGGATTCCTTCATCGCATTTTGCACAAAACCAATTTCCCTTGGGGATTGAAGCACGCGGTGGTTGCATGCAATAAATGTGAAAAGCTTGATCACAACCATCACATAATACAATCTTATCATCATCTCGATCAGCTAGACAAACTCTGCATAGACAAGAAGGGCAATACCAACAAGAAGCATATGAATTTAGCTGCTTAACTGTTAGGCACCTCAAGTGGTAATACTTGCTAGGGCAGAAGGGATGACCACATAGCCTAAACTTCTCATTTCCTATGTTGTCAGTACAAATTTTGCAGTTAGGCAAACTTTCCTCTTCTTTTCTTAGCCCATCTTCCTCTAAATCATCTGAGCTCTCCTCCAATTCTAATTCTTCCTCGTTTGTGACGAGTCCGCCAATTCCAGTAATTGAAGATCTTGGGACATTTATACTCTCACACAGTACACAATTCTCATGGGATGATCCAATTCCCTTTTCCTTGCAGCTGGCACAATACCAACTTTTCAGAGGAATTTCCTGAACAGAAGG
>CM035153.1:87213993-87307544 GCA_020205615.1 Panax quinquefolius
AAATTAATTATTGTGGTGGTGTGATGAATTATTATAATTGTTATGTCTGATTGTACGTAAGTTATTTTAAGTTGCAAATAGTCTTTAGGTAATATAGTATTTTTTTGAATTTTAATCTAATTTTTCGTTACGTCGTGCCTTCAGGCACGAGCAATAAGTGATCTTATAATTTAGAACGAATGAAGTATATATGGGTTGACATATTATATTGTCTTTTAAATTAATGTGATTTTGATTCTCTAATGTATAAATATAATAAATGTATAATTTAACAATGTCTAGCTATTGAATTATTTTGTTATATGGGTATCATTAATTATTTTTAATGATTCCATATATTAATGTGTTCTACTCCATGAGTAGATTAAATTAAGTATTTGGAAGCTCAAATCCACGGAGTAATGAATGAGATATTAACTCCCAAAGATCACACTTGGAAATGATAAAAGATAATAAATACACTTGAGAAAAAACAAAGTCCCACATATGTTAGGAATTAAATATTTTATATGTTTATATATAAGGAAAGTGATCTTGGGTTTGGGCCCCAAGGGACACCCCACTTTTGTGGAAGGGAGATGACCTAGCCAAGGCTAGGTTCGAACCCACATCAAGATATGCCACCACAATTTGCCTTGGCGAGCCGGGTCGTGGGTCCCAGATATAATTTTTAGACAAAATTTATTTAAATTTTATTTATTTAATTCTATTATCAAAATTGTGTCGCTTTTGAGAAGCGGTATTTATTATATTATCAAAAGCGTATCGCGTTTTGTCGCTTTTGAGAATCTCCAGATCTATTTGAAGGGTATAAATGCGAATCGGACGACCCAAAACTACGTCGTTTTGTCGTGCCTTTTCTACTAAGGCTAAAACTACGTAGTTTTGGTTCTGCTAATGTTAAAACTACGTCGTTTTATAGGTCCAAATACACGTGCTGTGATGCCCCCAAAATAGATATGCATCACCCATTCTGAATCGCCAAATACATGGTTCAAAATTTAAATACAAACTTAATTATACAACATGAGCTGGGAGTTTTAACATGAATATTGTCCCACAGACAATATACAAACTCAAATAGAGTCCTCATTACAATTATTATCACATTATTTTATAAAATAGTGAGGACTGCTACAGCCACCATCTCAAACAATCTCTCCATTCCCCGACTAGTCCTGGCTACGTTCTCATTTCCTGAAGAGAACAATGAAAGCAATAGGGTGAGCTCAACTAGCCCAGTAAGAAATATTATGACTAAGATAATGCAGAATATATTATCGTTAGCCTTCAATAGTGTTAAACTGATAGAATACAATAGACAACAAGTTTAACTACAACAGAACAAGTAATCCATTAGAAGAGTCGGGTAGAGCATAATGTCTACTATCTCCTCCAAATTAAAAGTCCATCATTAATATTTTATCCTCAGTAATACCCATTAACAGCTTCTTTGTTATACCCAAGACAAAGAGAACTTTCATCACTTGTCTTCACCTGAACCACCAAAGATTATAGTTAAATTCACAATTTATGTTTATAATAATGTGAATCAATAGTTTCTCTTACCACAAAGGCTTAATAGAACGTTCACTCAATATCCTTACCTCAAAGGTTAAAGACATTCAAGTGTAATAATAATGATTATACCAATTAGTTGTCTATCTTTGCACTACGGGCCAAAGATATTCAACTATAAAACCAATTGTCATGATCATACCAATCAATTGCTCTGCAAGGCACTATGGCCAAAGACATTAAACTGTTAACTAATGGTCATGATCCCGCTTAATCACATCATCGAATTATCCATGCACTACGGCCAAGGATATTCATTAGTATCACCAGTGGTCATGATCATGTCATACACCTGTCCATCTTTGCACTACGGGCCAAAGCTATCAATCAACAGTTCATTTTTGCACTACGACCAAAAATATAAATCAACAATTCTTCTTTGCACTACGGGCCAAAGACATACAATTGTAAAACCAATAACCAATAGTCCATCTTTGCACTACGGGCCAAAGATGACTTTCAACGCAATATAAGCATGAATATAAGCATAAAGAATCAATCAAGTGAGATAAAGGATAAATATTAAATATTTATAATTCAATTTATCCAAAGTTCAAGAATATCTAAATTGTCAACATGATCACCAATTGTGGAGTAAAATTCAAGAATAATATTCATGTATCAAAAATTAATTTGGACATAAAAGAATTAATTTTTCATCGTGAATAGTACCCCGTGAATAGTACTTTGTGAATAGTACTGTATGAATAGTATTTTGTGAATAGTACTTTATGAATAGTACTTCATGAATAGTATCCCAGAGTGAATATAGTATCCCAACACAATGGAAATATTTTTGTCAACATTTTCATTTTGAATTTTCAAAGTTTGGCTTTTTCCGAAAAAGTTAACTAACTTTTCGACAAAAAGTCAATCGTTGACTTTTTTTGACAAAAAAAGTCAACCCTAAGAAAAATTTTTTATTTATAGTCTATTTTACTAATTTCATCGTCATGGACTCAAATATCTCATCCACGCCTCAAATTCAACTCCTAACTCAAATTTGATTTTTAATAACATTCATCATTAGTATTATAACTCACAATATTAACAACCGTGATCATTCCTGGAAAGAGGAGGCTTTCCGATAAGGATTTCTCCTTATTGGCGCGCAATTAGGTGACCAAACCCCTTTCCTCGACAGAAACTTTCTAGACATCGTCAATAATACAAATAATAATATGAATAACTTCTTATCTCAATTATTGATTTAATAATATAAAATATTATGCAGATGATACTATGACAATAATTAAATCAATAATATAAGATATATTATCGCAATTCTTTATAGCAATAATTGAGTATAACTGAGTGACTTCTCACGTAAGCATCAATAATCAAAGATATTGTACAATACCGTGTGCTACTATACGCGTGTATTACTGTACTTTTACCACCGGGTATTTCAATAGTTAACGGTAAAACTCTCGCCGTTATTTTTATAAAAAGATATTTCTGTCCTTTTCTAACTCCGACAATACTTCGTTATGGGGTCCACCAATGATTGTGTCGTCCTACGAATATTCTTTGTTAAAACGAATATTTCCTGACCAATCAAATATTTTATGACAACTTGCTTACTTTACAAAATTTTCACATATCACCCTTAACTTTAACCTTTTATCAATTTAACCATTTACTAAATAAAATAATAATTATAAGAAAATTGAATACTTTCATTTCATAAAATTCGGGATCTCACACGTGCCCATACTGCATATGATCGAAACTACATCGTTTTGACCAAAGGATACCATATATGCCTTTTCAGTGGTATCACATGCCTTTTCAAGGGCTAAGTGCCCATCCGAAGGGGCACCAACCCCTCCTATAAATTGATAGGAGGGGGCGGCCTTCATACTCACTCAAATTCACAAGCATTAAACATTATTTCCATTAGTTTCATAGTTATTTAAAGAGAGAATTAGAGCATTTATTTTTGATTCGTAGAGTATACTTTTTGTAGTGGTGCAAAAATATACAATGTCATTGTATCATGGGAGACAACTACTATCAACTCTAAGCATCATACGGAGGGCATAATTATCTTAAGGACATAGTACCAAGTACTAGCCTTGACAAATCATTTACTGCAAGATAAGTTAATATAAATATATATATAGTTTCCTTTAAGGTTGCTAACAATCTTAAAACAATTATTATATATATAAATTTTTTGTATAAAGAGGAACCAAATAACAATGTCAAAAGGGTATACCCCAGAATATAGCAACGTCGTCTATGGACATGCCCAAAGATGAGGAAACTATACAAGGAAGGATCCCAACCAAAACTAACTAGTTAAAAGCCAATTACAAAAATATTGGTTATTGATGGCTTTAGTAAATGATTTGCAAGTGGAAAACCGAGACTTGATGATGTGGATAACATCTTTTTTAATGCTGGTGATAGGAGGTAGATGATCACATGAAGCTTTTTGTTCCTTGCCTCCCAAATTTTGTAGAAATAGACAGCCACAGTCAAGCTTAGTATATTTCTTGACATATTAGAGCCTTGAAATGTAGTGAGGAAATCCATAATGGCATCCCAAGAGATAGGGCGTCCAATTGCCAAGGATTATAGCCTTTGTAAGAACTAATTTAGAGAAGCCACAGTTGAAGAACAAGTGATCAAATGTCTCAAGATGAAGGCTGCAGAGTGGACAATGCCATGATCTATTAGAGAATCTTACCGTTCTATCATTAGTGGGAAGCTTCTTGAGAATGCCCAGCCACATAATGAAAGAGTATCTTGGGACATGACATTTATTCCAGAGAATGGAGCTCCATGGGACCGACTGCTGCCTCGTTCGAATGGATTCCCATAACTATTTTGCTTTAATAGTCTTTGTATCCCAATGGTCCCAAAAGAATCCTATCCAAATTTCTTTGAGAAGGGGGAGAAGGTGAGCCATGTTCCTTCTCAATAGGATCAAATCATGGCGATTGCCTTGAGGAAGAACCCAATTGTTGTGTCTAATAAGGTGGCTAACAATTGCATACCTTTGAATTCGAGAGTTAGACAACAATGATTGGGAAGGATTGATAGTTGTGGCATTTAACTAAGGGTCATACCATAGGCTTGTATCCTGCCCATTGCCAACATGATAGTGTAAGTGTTGAAGAGCAAGTGGCCGAAGCTTCAAAACTTGTTTCCAGATCCAAGAGCATGTTGCCGTAATACGAAATTGCCAAAAGGATGTATGTTTCACAGTAGTGGCTTTGACCCAATTTACCCAGAGAGAAGAGGAATGAGGTTGGATCATGCAAACCAAGTGCTAGAGAATAAGAGCAGAATTCCATTCCACCAGATTTTTGATGCCAAGACCACCCTCAGAGAGTGGAAGTGAAATGGTGGACCAAGCAACCTTTGCCCCATACTTATCAAGAGTTGCACCTTTCCAAAGAAATCGAGTTAAGATTGATTAAATGTCTTTTAGGATCTCTTTTGACAATAGGAAGTGGGAACTCCAGAAGACTTGAATAGAAAAAAGTATGGATTTATTAAGTTGAAGTTTGCCCGAGTAAGAGAGGACCTTTGAGGTCCAAGAGGATCTACACCTTCTATACCAAATGTTCATGTGAACCATGGTGAAAAACCAGAAAAGTTTAATGGAACAGAATTTAAAAGATGGCAACAAAAGATGTTGTTTTATCTTACTACTTTGAACTTAGCGAGGTTTCTTCATGAAGATCCCCCTGTGCTCAAAGAAGATGAAACAGACAAGCAGGTTGTTGCTGCAATAGATGCATGGAAACATGCAGATTTTTTATGCCAAAATTATATCCTTAATGGATTGGATAACACATTATACAATGTGTATAGTTCTCTCAAAACAACAAGAGAATTATTTTATTCCTTGGATAAAAAATATAAAATAGAAGATGTTGGCACGAAGAAATTTGTAGTTGGCAGGTTTTTGGACTACAAGATGGTGGATTCCAATGCAGTCATCAACTAAGTCCAAGAATTACAAGTAATCCTGCATAAAATACATACAGAAGGTATGTCTTTAAGTGAATCTTTTCAAGTTGCTGCTTTATTTAAAAACTACCACCTATGTGGAAAGATTTGAAAAATTATCTCAAGCATAAATGCAAAGAGATGAAACTTGAAGACTTAATCATAAGATTAAGGACAGAAGAAGACAACTATGCCTCTGAAAAGAAATCAGGAATGACCTTTGTGGAATATAAAGCCAACATGGTGGAACAAGGTTCGAAGTCCAAAAAGAGAAAATTCTATAGTAATGGGCCTCAACAAGGAACAAATAAGAAGTTCCAAGGCAAATGTTACATCTGTGACAAGCCCGGATATAGGGCAAAGGATTGTCGAAAACGCAAAGACCAGAACAAGAAGTCCGCACAAGCTAATGTAACGGAAGTGGATGGTCTTCTTCAAGATATTTCTGAAATGAACCTTTCAATGGTTGTTTTAGAAAATAAATATGATTGAGAAACCAAGAGAATGGTGGGTAGATACTGGAGAAATCCAACATGTGTGTTCCGACAGGAAGATGTTCTCTACATATCAAGAAATTGAGAATGGAAAACATTTATACATGGTAAATTCTTCTTCATCCAAGATTAATGAACAAGGAAAGGTGATTCTGAAGATGAAATCTGGCAAGGAACTCACCCTCAACAACGTGCTCCATGTGCCTGATATTAGGAAAAATTTAGTGTCAAGATCCCTGATAAGTAGATTTTATACCTACTTATCCGGTATCTGTTACTTGAATTAGTTGCTTAAACTCATGTTTCTTAGTTACTTTTCATGCATTTTGTGTTCATTTTGTAGATTATATGCTTGGGAGTTGTGTGAGCGACTATTGGTATAAAATCGCAAAGAAAAGCAATCCGGACATCGTTTGGGCTTTCATGTTTATTTCATGTTCTTGGCTTGGAACTTGGATTATATTGTAGAGCTTCTTCTTAGCTTTCCAGAACATCTTGAATTATTCCAATCGGAGTTCGGATGCAAGAGTTATGACCTTTGTACCAACGGATGTTGAACTTCACTGTTTTGGGTGGCCATTTGCATATCAGTCACTTCCATCCCAATTTCGACCTTCATGTGTCCATTATTTCTCAATTATCAAAGAATGAAAGTTGTAGAGCTCGTCGTGATCTTTGATTTTATAGGTGTCAGGCCTCGTAACTCCTCCCGGATCAAAAGTTATGACCGTTTTACCAGAGAACACTGTAGCAGAAAAAGGAAGCCCGCCGGGGAGGGCATTTTGCATACAAAACCCCCGCCGGGGCCGGGGTATAAGCTGGAAAATAGAAGCCTAGCCCGTCGAGGTGGGCCTAGTTAGTGAAAAAAACCCACCCAAGGGCGAAGTGCCTGAAAAATGCAGCTTTTGTCCAATTTGAGTTCAAGAAGGATTATTTAGAGCGGATTGACTCAAGGACTTTCAAGAGGACTTAAAGACATATAAAGAGGAATATAAAGGAGGAGAATCGTAAAGGATTAGAGAGATGGAGGATTCCATTAGAATATATTAGATTAGATTAGGACAAAACCCTAGTTCTTATTAGTTTTAAAGATTGAAGCATCTCTAGACCATTGAAGATCAAGAGCGGAGCTTGAGGAAGATGGAGATTTCTTGACAATGATTTATTCTTCACTCTAAAATCTTATTCTTATCTTTTAATGTGTATTAAAGTGTGGATTCTTAGTTTTAATTCAATGAACTAATTCTTTGTTTGAGATTACAATGGATCTTATTGTGTAGTTTATTTTAATATGCTTCACTATCAATTATTATGTTCTATTGTGAGGATTGTCTATTGTGATTTGGATTTAATTTTTTAATTGATTGGCTATCAATTACCGTGATAATCTATATGAAATCGAGAGAGGAGTATAGATTTAGATCTGATCATAATAGCATGTGTTTGTGATTTCTGTATAGATGGAATTCATGATTTGTGTTTAGGATAGAGATATGCCTTTATACCATATGTAATCTTATAGACAACTTATGCTTTAAATCTTTTTTTAATCGTAATTCACATAGAGATATAGTGGATTAGTTAATTAGGGTGTCTTGCTTAATTCTATCATCTGTGAATTTAAGTGAGTATGGGTATTATGCATCGAGAGGTAGTTTTATCTGCTTTAGTGTTCTTGATTAACAATTTAGGATAGAGAATAATTGATAAGAAGCGTGTTAACTTAAATGAAACAATAAGTGAAGTTGTGATTTTAAATCTCCGTAATCTTAATTTAACTAGTGAAATTTAGTAGTAGTTTAATTATATAATTTGAAATTCATTCGTTTAAATAAGATTGAGTTGGTTATGGGTTAGTACTTGGTGATTTTTATTAAACAAAATTCCTCGTGGGAACGATACTCTACTTTCACTTTATTACTTGTTGACCACGTATAATTGCGTGTTGCGCGTAACTAGATTTTACCCAATAAGTTTTTGGCGCCGTTACCGGGGAATTAGTTTAATATTTTTTTGCCAATATTAGCTTCAATCAAATTAGTATTAATTTAATACTAATTATAGTGACTCAATAGTTCTAAACATGTGAAAAAATTAATTATAGTATAGTACCTTCATCTTTACCTCCATTTTTAATTTAGTCATGCAAGTATTATCAATCTTGCACCAATTCCCATAATAGTAAGTCATGTGACTCAATAGTACACACATGTGAACACATAGTTATAAACATGTGAATTAATAGCAATTAATTGCTCATTTATCCGGTGAATTACCTGATTGATCAATATAACTTGCAGACATCAATTATCATCGAAATAAATGTCAACATCCACTAACATTAATAATCCCAACACAATGGAACTATCAATTTCATCTTTAATCAACACGAACTTATTCATCATTAATATTATAATTCACAATATTTAACAACCGTGTCGTTCCTGTGAAATAGTGGGCTTTTCGATAAGGATTTCTCCTATCAAGCGCTGATTAGATTATTATCTAACCTCTCCTCGATAAAACTTCTAGACATTGTCAATATTGCAAATAATAATATGAATAACTTTATCGTCTCAATTATTGATTTAATAATATAACATATTATACAGATGATACTGTGACAATAATTGAATCAATAATATGATAGATATGATGCAACAATTAATGTAAGAATAATTGAGTATAACTGAGTGACTTCTTATGTAAGCATCAATAATCAATATCAGGTGCTACTATGCAACCACGCGTAATACTGTACTTTTACTACCGAGTAGTTCAATAGTTTTAACGGTAACACTTTCGCCGTTATTTTTATAAAATGATAATTATGTCATTTTCTAACTACGACAATACTTCCGTTGTGGGGTCCACCAATGATTGTGCCGTCGTACTAATATTCCCTGTTAAAACGAATATTCCCCGACCAAACAAATATTTTATAACAACTTGCTTACTTTGCAAAATTTTCAAATATCACCCTTAACTTTAACCTTTATCAATTTAACCATTTACTAAATAACATAATAATTATAAGAAAATTGAATACTTTCATTTCATAAAATTCGTGGTCTTACAATCTCCCCTCCTTATGAAATTTTGCCCTCGAAATTTACGTTCCTTACTTGGTATCTTAGAGAGGGTGAGGATACCTCTTCGATTCTAACTCTTGAGGTATAACCTTTGAGTGTCAAATATGATCCTTCTTATCCAAGATTTTAACACGTATCTCATCATACGTTAAATCTTCTCGCTATCTCATCTAGTTCTAATTCAATAATGTGGTTGGGTCGTCCACATATTTACGTGACATCGATACGTGAAAAAACGTTATGAATATGCAACATACTTGGCGATAAAAAATGCGAGTCTATAGCCTATAGTTCCTACTTGATCGAGATTTCAAATGGGCCATTTCAAATGGGCCAATTAAATCGAGGGTTGAGATTTCGATTAAAGTCGATTCATTGATTCTTGTTTCTTCAGAATAACGCCTCTTCATCTTGAACCTTCTTCTTCACATTCATCGATCGATCTTCTGTGTAGCTTGAGGGTATGGTCTTTTAACTTTATCGATTAAAGTCGTTCTAAGTGAAGAAATCGATTTTAGAAATGGATTTTGTACTTAGGTCAATACTAAATTGATATTTTGTTATCTTCACGCTTTATTAACCCGTGACTCTTATCCAAGAGTCTTTAACTCTATCTTCATCATTTGTTTAAATTTATACAAATTATTTAGTTTTTATTTAATTTTTTTTTGTGTGTTTAAATATGGGGTTATAATATCGCACTCATAAACGTTATTAAAGCAGCGCGATTAGTAATTTCGATCTAAAATAAAAAAGAAGGATACTCAATGTGGGGAAGGAAAGAAATAAAGTGAGAAAAGAAATAAAGTGAGGAAGAAAAAAATAAGGATACATATATTTCTTCTTGGATAACGCTACAAAGGTAGTATTGTTAAGTTATTGGGGGGGGACATAATTTCTTTACAAGATCAAAATCTACATCAAAATCTCGTTTCCTTACGATTGATCGAAAATCTTTCCACGATAATATTGAATGGTATGGTAGTATTATTAGAAGAAGGCATCTTCCATTTCGGAAGGGAGTCTTACAACCCATCCATTCATTCCGACACATCATCTCCTTCATGCTAACTTCAGCCAACGCGCCCACTCGTAGCTTTTTACGAAGCAAAGACACTACATGGTTCGTCAAGCCGGACAACATTAAGATTGCCACCATTCCCAACGTCATAAGTGAAGAAATATTTAAGGGTTTTAGAAATGGGTTTTAATTATTTACGATACCTCATTACGTTGGGCTTGTATGAATATTCCGGTGGCTTCGTTTTGGATAATGTCAAAATTCGATTTCACGCTCTAAAACAATCACTTCCTGGCATTAGGCTAAGAAGTCTTGGAGTCAGAAAAGCATATAAGGAGGTAGCTTTGGCTATGCTTTTTACCAATAATATGTTGCGAAAGGAGGTTTAGTAACTTTCAGGAGGTTCCGTGGCGACCGGCATTGCAATCACGATAGAAAAAATCGAGACTCGGTATCTTGATTACGACTTTTCTTTCCGACATAACCTTATCCAAGACTTGGATAGTGGGACGTGTGGCCACGTTTCACTATTTTCAGATACCTATCAACTTATCACCTTAGAAACATGTTTATTCACGGGTATTGTTATTTGAATATCTAAAGGATACGAGAAATTGCGCCCTCCATTTGATAAGGAGTGCAATATTGATAAATTTCTTCGACACCGCAAGTCACATGCTAAGGTAAGGGAGGTTATTACGGTTGAGGATATATTCCAAGACTTGGAAGTCACCAAATTATTCTCATTGGCTTCCATTACTTATTATCGTGGCTCTTTACTTATGGCTTGGTGGTTTCTTATGCGATGGTGAATTCTTACGTTATTCCATTCGTTATTATTCGTGGAATAACGTGGATTTAGGGTTTGGTTGCTTGGCGGTGAAAAATTTCGCGCTTTCATATATTCTTTAATACTATTGGGTTATTTGGTTAAGAATATGAAAGCTAACAACCTTACAAAAGCATGATGATGGCTAGTTAACCAATAGATTCCTAAAATCGCATCAAAGGCAAGTATTTTCAAAGAGATAAGATCGATGGTAGTAACGTGAAAGTGTCGATTTGAATCAAACAAGACTTATAAATAGTAGAGGTAACGAAGGTTTCTACTAACGAAGTTTCAACCAATAAGTCAAAGTCTAACTTCTCTTCTGGGGTCAAATTTAAATGTTGAGCGCAAGCAAGAGAGATAAAATAATGGGTAGAACCCAGATCTAATAAGGTATAGACTTTGCAAGAATTTATAATTAACTAACCCGCTAAACTTTGTTCGGGTTACTCACTTTTTGAGAAGTCACAAAAAGGCTCTCCCAAACCACCGACTTTTTTTTGTTCGTATCCGCCTTTGGTGCCACCGTCTCAGCTGGACTTGACTTTGGTGCATGACAAAATCGAGCTAAATGACCTTCTCTCCTGCAATTAAAACATGCTTTGGACTACTGTGTACAGTTTGGACAGATGTGTCCCTCCCCTCCACATTTGTAGCATACGACCTGCGGTCGTTCTCCTTCCTTAACAATAGGTGCTGGTGTTGACGTCTTTCCATCATCGTTAAATCTTCTCTTCTTGAAATTTCCACTCCTATTATTATCTTGGCCACGATTACCACCGAAGTGGTTACCATTCTTGGCATTATAATTTCCTCCATGATGGTTATCATTGTTCCGATGGCTGTTGCCACCAGTACGATTATTATCGTGTTGTTGCTCATTACCTTTTGGTTGTGCTGACTCATTATCGCACTACAATAACTAAGCCTTATTCACAACATCAGAATATAAACAAAGTTTGTGAGAAATGAGGTATTGACGTATTTCGGGTTTCATTCAAACCTCTTAGAAATATTTGCGTCATTCACGCCTCATTATCAACCAAATGGGATGCAAATCGGGACAACTCCGTAAATTTAGCCTCATATTGCGACACGGTCATATTGTTTTTCTCTAACTTGATAAACTCCACCTCCTTCATGTGACGAATACTTTCGGGAAAGTACTTGTCGTTGAACAGCTCTTGGAACTTCTCCCAAAACATCTCAAGTGCGTCAGGCTGGGTACGTTTTACAAATTTCCACCAGTAATCTACCTCTTCACGCAACATAAAGGTGGTAAAGGGAACCTTTTGCTCCTCGGAGCATCCCAAGACATCAAATATCTTGGTAATCTGCTTTATCCACGTCTCCGCCTTAAGTGGTTCTGGCTTTCCCAAAAACTCCGGTGGTCCCAACTCCTTGAACTTCTTAGCGGTGACCATCCGAGAGTTGCCAGTGTTTCCACCTGCATTTTGAACATGAGTCTCTCTCGCCTGATGTTGCATGAATTGCATAAAGCCTCTGAACATCCCATCGTTCATCATCTGATCGGTGTTATTGTTTACCTGAGGATTATTGTCTTCCTGTTGCAAATTATCCTGGGTATTGATCATTGGTGACTCAACGGTCTCATGTGCTTCATTGCTGATCTCAACATTTTCAGATGCCATTTTCAAACACTGTCAAAAAACAAGGATTAATTGACATATCACATATTATCCCTATACTCCGAAAGCAATTAAATACCAAAAAAACTTAGGTAGGTCATATACTAACAAAGGAATTCCCGCCTCTCCCTCTAGTTTTATCTCACATCTCAACCAACGATCATATCCCTAAGCTTTGATACCAACTGTGACGCCCCCAAAACAGGTATACATCACCCATCTTGAGTCGCCAAATACATGGTAAATAAATTAAATACAACTTAATTATATAGTTGTGCCGTGTAAAATACGACAAAACATAAGTCGAGAGTTTTAACACGAATATTATCTTCTGCATAATATCCACACTCAATGGAGTCCTCATTACATTTATTGTCACACTATTTTATAGAATAGTGAGGACTACTAAAACAACCATCTGGACCATCAATCCGCTCCCCGACTCGTCCCAAATTTATATTCTCATTTCACAGAGAACAAATGAAAGAAATGGTGAGCTCAACTAGCCCAGTATTCTATTATGACTAAGATAATGCATAATAAATTATCCTTAGCCTTCAACAGTATAACAACTGATAGAATATAATAGACAATAAGTTTTAGATCAACAACTGCAGCGGAATAAGCAATACATTAGATGAGTCAAGTACAGCATAAAATCTACTATCTTTTATGATTTAGAATTTTTTTTTTCATCAACTTTATCGCTGAGACTCAGCTTAATAAATTAAATCGAATCATCCCTGCATCACGGCCAAGGATATTCATGTAATCATCAATGGTCATGATTATATCGAATAATCCCTGGTCATAATCATACCAACAACTGTCCATCAATGAACTACAGGCCAATGAGGACTTTCACCACATCATTCGTTACATTACTACCATGATTATACCAAATAATCCTCGGTCATAATCATACCAAGTCCATTTATGCACGTAAGCCAAAGATGACTTTCATCACAATATAAGCATGAGGATGATGACAATGACATAATAATTCAATAAAACAAGTTCAAGGATAAATTTTAATGATTTATAATTTAATTTATCCAGAAATCAATAACGTCCAAATTGTCAACCTAATACTGCTTTATGGAGTAAAATTCAAGAATGCTCAGAAGAATATTTTCATGAAAAGATATTGGATGAAGCGCAAATATCTAGGATATTCTACTAATTTCATGGAGTATAGAAGCCAAAACTTTAACCAACCGAGTATAATAGAATATATGAAACTACAAATGGATTTTCGCCCGCCATGCGGTAATCCACGCAGACAGATCATTTCCACAATTTAATAAGGAATGAATACGAAGGATCATTCACCATGCATGCGGTAATCCACATAGACAAGTTATTCCAACAGAATAATAAAGAATGGAATAACATAAGAATTCACCAGGCATGCGATAGACCACACAGATAGGTTATTCCAACAGAATAATAAAGAATGGAATAACAGAAGAATTCACCAGGCATGCGATAGATCGCATGCATGTGTTATTCCAATGTAATAATAAAGAATGGAATAACAACCCTTACGAGTATTGAAAGAAAATAACTCTCTTCATAAATACGAAAGAATAATACCCCTTACCTTAGAAGAAAACTGGATACTGGAATAGTGATTTTAAATCTCCGTAATCTTAATTTAACTAGTGAAATTTAGTAGTAGTTTAATTATATAATTTGTAATTCATTGGTTATATAAGATTAAGTTGAAGAATTAGAGCTTGGTGATTTTTATTAAACAAAATTCCTAGTTTTAATAATTTACTTTCACTTTATTACTTGTTGAAATATTATAATCAAGTGTACCTTCCTCTTTTTTATCCAATTTTTTGATTTAGTCCTGCAAGTATTATTTAATATTTTTTGCCAATATTAGCTTCCCAAATAGTAAATCTTGTAATACTAATTATCAGTGACTCAATAGTTCTAAACATGTGAAAAAATTAATTATAGTATAGTACCTTCATCTATAGGTCCATTTTTAATTTAGTCATGCAAGTATTATCAATCTTGTACCAATTCCCAAAATAGTAAATCATGTGACTCAATAGTACACACATGTGAACACATAGTTATAAGCATGTGAATTAATAGCAATTAATTGCTCATTTATCCGGTGAATTACCCGATTAATCAATATAACTTCCAGACATCAATTATCATCGAAATAAATGTCGACTTCCACTAACATTAATAATCCCAACACAATGGAACTATCAATTTCATCTTTAATCAACACGAACTTATTCATCATTAATATTATAATTCACAATATTTAACAACCGTGTCGCTTTCCCAGAAAGAGGGGCTTTTCGATAAGGATTTCTCCCTATTGACGCACAATTAGATTATCTAACCTCTCCTTGATAGAACTTCTAGACATTGTCAATATTGCAAATAATAATATGAATAACTTTATCGTCTCAATTATTGATTTAATAATATAACATATTATACAGATGATACTGTGACAATAATTGAATCAATAATATGATAGATATGATGCAACAATTAATGTAAGAATAATTGAGTATAACTGAGTGACTTCTTATGTAAGCATCAATAATCAATATCAGTGTTACTACTATGCAACCACGCGTAATCTTGTACTTTTTTTTTCAGGTAGTTCAATAGTTTTAACGGTAACACTTTTATCGTTATTTTTATAAAATGATAATTATGTCGTTTTCTAACTACGACAATACTTCCATTATTAGGGGTCCACCAATGATTATCTTGTCATCTAATATTCCTGTTAAAACGAATATTCCCAGACCAAACGAATATTTTATAACAACTTGCTTACTTTGTAAAATTTTCAAATATCACCCTTAACTTTAACCTTTATCAATTTAACCATTTACTAAATAACATAATAATTATAAGAAAATTGAATACTTTCATTTCATAAAATTCGGGGTCTTACAATAGAGGTGGAGAATAAGAATTTCCATTTGTTGAAATTTGTTCACAATATAATACACCAAACAACTGCACCTTATTTGTAATACCCCAACTTTTATAAATTTTATTAATTTTCTCTAAATATCATTTTGAGTAATAAGGTGTGGATTTGATATAATATTATAGTTGTGAGTAATATTTACATATTTTGCAAAGTAAGCAAGTTGACATAAAATATTCGTTTGGTCGGGGAATATTCGTTTTATCAGGGAATATTCGTATGACGACGACACAATCATTGGTGGACTCCACAACGGAATTACAATCGGAGTTAGAAAATGACAGAAATAACTTTTTATAAAAATAATGGCAAAATTTTTACCGTTAAACTGTTGAAATACCCGATGATAAAAGTACAGTAATACACGTGGTTGCATAGTAGCACACAGTATTGCATAATATCTCTAAATTATTGATGTTTAAGTGAGAAGTCACTCAGTTTTATTCAATTATTGCCACAATAATTGTTGTATAGTGTCTCATATTATTGATTCAATTATTGTCACAGTATCATCTGCACAATATTTTATATTATTAAATCAATAATTGAGACGACAAAGTTATTCATATTATTATTTGCATTATTGACAATGTCTAGAAAGTTATGTCGAGAAAATGGGTTTGGTCACCTAATTGCGTGCCAATAAGGAGAAATCCTTATCAGAAAGCCCCCTCTTTCGTGGAAATGATCTAGTTGTTAATATTGTGAGTTATAATATTAATGATGAATAAATGTTATTAAAAATGTGTTTTGTGAAGCCAAGTGAATTGAGATAAATAAATGTGTTTTTTTATGAAGTATTTGTTGTAAATTTGGCTTATTATATGAACCCCCCACTTACCCATTTTTTAAAATCGTCTGTAGAAAGTTATTTCAGTTTTATATATATATATATATATATATATATATATATATATATATTTTATTTTTATATAAAATAAAATATATTATATTTTATTATTGCATAATCTTTGCATAGTAAAATCAAAAATTTTCAAACGAATTCGCCATTTGCGCCCGTGACACTTTTCCTGTGCAGTCCATGATTTTTTAAATTCAAATATTATCCTGTTATTCTCTTATAAATATGATGCTTAGTTTAGAAATAAAAATCACACCAAAATCAGATAACTCTTCTTCTATAATATTGAGTGTATTTCTTTTGAGTTTAAAAAACTTTGAGTGTAGAAAAGCAAGACAAGTTTTCTTCAAGAATATCCAGCTATATACCATTCGAAGTACTCTCCTTTTAAGGTAAGGGATATTATTTTTTCAATATTAAATAAGAAATAATATTTTCTTCCATACTTTGTAGTATATAAGTAATATTATTTCGTTTCATATTCCTAATTCTACACTCATTTTGATAAGTATTGCTTTTATACTCCTTGAAATTAGTAGAATATCCTTAAAATTTATGTTTCATCTAGTATCGTTTTATAAAGATATTTTTCTAAACATTCTTGTTAAATTTTAATCTTTTTATGCCGAGGTACTATTTATGGGGTACTATTCACCCGGGGTACTATTCATGACAAAAAATGATTTCTTTTATGTCCAAATTATTTTTACTCAACAAAGTAGTTATCATGTTAACAATTTGGACATTCTTGAACTCTAGATAAATTGAATTATAAATCTTTAAAATTTATCCTTGCTTTCACTTAATTGAATTCTTATATCATTGTCATCATCCTCATGCTTATATTGTGATGAAAAGTCATCTTTGGCCCGTAGTGCATAGATGGACTGTTGATTGGTATGATTATGACTAGGAATTATGTATCGGTATAATCAGGACCCGTAATATTACAAATGATATGGTAAAAGTCCTCATTGGCCAGTAGTGCATTGGTGGAAAGTTGTTGGCATGATCATGACCATTGGTAATAATAACGAATATCCTTGGCCCGTAGTGCATGTATAATTCATGGATGTGATACTAATAAATATCCTTGGCCCATAGTGCATGGATAATTCAGTGATGTGGATTATTTATTGAGTTGTGTTACAGCGATAAAATATTGATGATAAACTTTTAAATCATAGAAGATAGTAGATATCAAGCTCTACTTGACTCTTTTAATTTATTGTTTCTTCCGTTGCAGTTAAACTTGTTGTCTATTGTATTCTATCAGTTTAACACTGTTTTAGGCTAACGATAATTTATTCTGCATTATCTTAGTCATAATATTATTTACTGAGCTAGTTGAGCTCACCCTTTGCTTTCATTGTTCTCTTCAGGAAATGAGAATATAGCTGGGACTAATCAGGGAATGGAGTGACGGTCCGAGATGGTGGCTGTAGTAGTCCTCACTATTTTATAAAATAGTGTGATAATAATTGTAATGAGGACTCCATTTGAGTTTTGATATTGTCTACGAAAAAATATTTATGTTAAAACTCTCAGCTTATGTTTTGTCTTATTTTACACGATAGTTGTATAATTAAGTTTGTATTTGAATTTTGTATCATGTATTTGGCGACTCAGAATGGGTTGTGTATACCTATTTTGGGGGCGTTACAATTGGTATCAAAGCTTAGGGATATTATCCCTGGCTGAGATGTGAGGCTAGAACTAGGAGAGGAGAGACGGGTAAATCCTTCACTTGTATGGCCTATTTGCTTATTTGATATTTAATTGGTCAGTTAGAATATTGGAATAATATGTGGCATGTCAATTAACCCTTTTTTTGTGACAGTGTTTGAAAATGGCATGTAAAAATGTTGAGATAAGCAATGGAGCACATGAGATTGTTGAGTCACCAATGATCAAAAACCAGGATAATATGCATCAGAAAGGCAATAATCCTCAGGTAAACAACAACACTGACCAAATGATGAATGTCGAGATGTTTAGGAGCTTTCTGTAATTCATGCAACATTAGGCGAGAGAGACTCCTGTTGAAAATACAGGTGGAAACATTGGCAACTCTCAGATGGTCACCGCTAAGCAATTCAAGGAGTTGGGACCACCAGAGTTTTTGGGAAAGCCAGAACTACTTAAGGCCGAGACGTGGATTAAGCAGATCACCAAGATATTTGATGTATTGGGATGCTTCGAGGAGAAAAAGGTTCCCTTTGTCACCTTCATGTTGTGAGGAGAGGCAGATCATTAGTGGGAATCTGTAAAACGTACTCAGCCTGCCACACTAAAGATGTCTTGGGAGAAGTTCCAAGAGTTGTTCAACGATAAGTATTTTCCCGGAAGTATTCGTCACATGAAGGAGGTGAAATTCATTAAGCTGGAGCAAAACAATATGATCGTGTTGCAGTACGAGGCTAAGTTTGCCGAGTTGTCCTGGTTTACATACCATTTGGTTGATAATGAGGAGCGAATGACTCGAATATTTCTTCGAGGTTTGAAACCCAAAATACGTCAATACCTAATTTCTCACAAACTTTACTTGTATTCAGATGTTGTGAATAGGGCTCAGTTATTGGAGCGTGATAATGAGTCAACCCAACCAAGAGATAGCAGCCGACAAAATAATAATACCAGTGGTAGCAGTCATCGAAACGGTGACGACAAACATGGAAAAAATCATCATGCCAGAAATGGTAACCACTTCGGTGGTAACCCTGACCAAGATAATAAAAGAAATGAGTCAAGTGAAAATTTCAAGAAGAGAAGGTTAAATAATGATGGAAAGACAACAACACCAACACCCATTTTTAAGGAAGGAGAACGACCACCGGTCGTATGCTACAAATGCAGAGGGGAGGGACACATCAGTCCAAATTGTATGCATCAACTCATAGCGTGTTACAATTACGGAAGAGAAGGTCACCTAGCTTGATTTTGTCGTGTAGTGAAGTCAAGTACAGCTGGGATGGAGACACCAAAGGCCATCCCAGACAAGTCAAAGCCGGTAGTTCAAGGGAGAGCATTTGTCGTGACCTCCCCAAAAGTGAGGAACCCAAATGAAGTTATCACGGGTAAGCTAATCATAAACTCTTGCAAAGTTTATACCTTATTTGATATCGGTTCTACCCAGTCTTTTATTTCACGTACTTGCGCTCAATGTTTAAATTTAACTCTGGAGAAATTAGACTTTGACTTATTTGTTGAAACTCTGTTGGGAAAAACCTTCATTACATCCACGGTTTATAAATATTGCTTGATTCAAATAGGCACCCTCACATTACCTATCGATCTTATCTCTTTGAAAATACTTGCATTTGATGTGATTTTAGGGATTGATTGGTAAACTACTCATCATGCTAAAATTGATTATTTTCTTAAAGTTGTTAGCTTTCATATTCCTAACCAACCTACTATGCGAATTCAAACAACCAAACCATTAAAGTCAATCACTGTTATATCAAGCCATAAAGCCATTCGTTTATAGAAAAACGGATGTCAAACTTTCTTAGCCCATGTCACGGAATTAAACAAAAATACTTCAGATTTGAATGATATTTCTTTTGTTAATAAATTTCCTGACATATTCCCTGAAGAACTTCCTGGCCTACCCCAAAGCGTGAAATCAAATTTTGTATTGACCTTGAACCCGGTACAAAACCCATTTCCAAAACCCCATATCGAATGGCTCCTATTGAATTTTAGGAGTTAAAAACCCAACTACAAGAATTGTTAGACATCCGTAAAGAAAGATCCTGTTTTATTCGTAAAGAAGAAAGATGGGAATATGCGACTTTGTATTGATTATCGGGAGTTGAATCATGTCACCATCAAAAATAGGTACCTGTTGCCTCGCATTGATGACCTGTTTGACCAGTTGCAAAGTGCCAAATTCTTTTCAAAGATCGATCTTCGTTCCGGATATCATCAGTTAAAGATTAAAATTGATGACATTCCAAAAACTGCTTTCAAAACTCGGTACGAGAATTATGAATTCCTAGTCATGTCTTTTGGATTGACCAATGCTCCTGCTGCCTTCATGGATATGATGAACCGAGTATTTAAGGAATATTTGGATCATTTTGTGGTTGTCTTTATTGATGACATCTTCATATACTCCAAAAGCCATGAAGATCATGAGCAACACTTGAGGCTGATACTCCAAAAGCTTCGTGAAAATAAGCTATATGCCAAGTTAAAGAAATGCGAGTTCTGGCTTGAGGAAGTAGCATTTCTTGGGCACGTGATATCGAATCACAGAATATCTGTTGACCCAGCGAAGATTGAAGCAATACAAAGCTAAGAGCAACCTAAGTTAGTAACCGAAGTACGTAGCTTTCTGGGCTTAGCTGGTTATTATCGGAGATTCGTGGAAGGGTTTTCTAGAATTGCCACTTCGTTAACTCAGCTGACTTGAAAAGATATAAAATTTGGTTGGAGCGAAGAATGTGAGAAGAGTTTTCAAGAACTCAAGAGGAGACTCATTTCAGCACCTATTCTGATAATACCATGGTTCGGAGGGATTTGTCATATACAACGATGCTTCAGGCAGAGGTTTGGGATGTGTTCTCATACAACATGGGAAAGTCATAGCCTATGCCTCACGACAACTCAAAGAATATGAGAGGAATTATCCTACCAATGATCTAGAGTTGGCAGCAGTCATTTTTGCGCTTAAAATTTGGAGGCATTACCTGTATGGGAAGAAAGTGGAGATCTATATAGATCATAAAAGCCTCAAATATTTCTTCACCCAAAAGGAACTCAACATGCGGCAACGATGTTGTCTCGTTCTATTGAAAGATTACCAACATACCATTCAATACTATCATGGAAAAGTGAGCGTGGTAGATGACGCGTTGAGTAGAAGATCATATGCGGGGACGAGTGAGATATTGTCTATGCAAAGGCCCATTTTGTATGACTTACAAAGGATGGAGATAGAGTTAAAGACTTCAGGGACCCACATGATGATGTCAAATATACGAGTAGAATCAACTTTAATCGATTAAGTTAAAGTTGCTCAAGCTACAGACATAGAGCTAATACGTATGAAGAAGAAAGTGCAAGAAGGTGCTATTCCGGAAGCAAGAATCGATGAAGAAGGAATACTTCGAGTCAACTCCAGACTTTATGTTCTTAACAACTCTGATTTGAAGTATAAAATCATAATGGAGGCACACAACACACCATTTGCAATCCATCCCAGAAGTACCAAAATGTATCGTGATCTTCGACATACATTTTGGTGGAGCAATATGAAGAGAGAGATAACGGAGTTTATCTCAAGGTGTTTATCTTGTCAACGAGTCAAAGCAGAGCGTCAAGTACCAAAAAGACCATTGCAACCACTTGAAATTTCAGAATGGAAGTGGGAGCATATTAGCATGGATTTCGTTACTGGCCTTTCTAAGGTTTCTCAAGGCATAGATGCAATTTGGATCATTGTCGATAGATTAACCAAGTCTTCTCATTTCTTACCTATACGAGAAACTTATTCACTTGAACGTCTTTCTCGTATATACATAAATGAAATTGTAAGACTGCATGGTATGCCAGTATCCATATTTTTTGATCGAGACCCAAGATTTCACTTCACGGTTTTGGGTCAGTTTGCAGAAAGCTATGGGCACGGATTTACGATTTAGTTCTGCATATCATCCTCAGACGGACGGGCAGTCGAAGATGACTATTCAAACTCTTGAAGATCTATTAAGACTCTGTGTCCTAGACTTCAAAGGAAGGTAGGACAAATTCTTGCCATTAGTGGAATTCTTCCACAACAACAGTTATCAAGCAAGTATAGGCATGGATGGCTCCATTCGAGGCGTTGTATGGACGCAAGTGTCGTTCTCCAAAGATGTTAGGACGAGGTGGGTGAAGCAACGTTGTTGGGACCAGAATTGGTACACATAACTACGGAAAAGATTCAAATGATCCGACAACGTATAAAAACCTCACAAGATCGACAAAAGAGTTATGATGATCTTCATTGAAGGGACGTGGAATTCAATGTTGGAGATCATGTATTGTTACGTGTTTCTCCATGGAAAGGAGTTACAAGATTTGGAAAGAGAGGAAAGCTCAATCCTTGATTCATTGGCCCATTTGAAATCCTCGATCGAGTAGGAACTGTGGCCTATAGACTCGCCTTACCGCCAAGTATGCGTCGTGTTCATAACGTTTTTCACATATCTATCTTACGTAAATATGTGGAAGATCCAAACCACATTATTGAGTTAGAACCAGACGAGATAGTGAGAGATTTAACGTATGAAGAGGTACCTATTAAAATCTTGGATAAGAAGGAACATATTCTACGCTCAAAGGTTATACCTCAAGTCAAAGTTCTGTGGAGAAATCATGATATTGAAGAAATGATCTGGGAGTTAGAATCTGAAATGAAAATAAGGTATCCTCACCTCTTTGACATATCAGGTATGTACATCAATTTTGAGGACGAAATTTCATAAGAAATGGAGGTTGTAAGACCCCAACTTTAATGAATAAAGATTAATTTTTTCTAAATATCATTTTGAATAATAAGGTTTGGATTTGATATAATGTTATAGTTGTGGGTAATATTTACAAATTTTGCAAAGTAAGCAAGATGTCATAAAATATTCGTTTGGTCGGGAAATATTCGTTTTATTAGGGAATATTTGTACTACGACACAATCATTGGTGGACCCCACAATGGAATTACTGTCGGAGTTAGAAAACGATAGAAATAACTTTTTATAAAAATAACGGCAAAAGTTTTACCGTTAAACTGTTGAAATACCCGGTGATAAAAAATACAAGATGTACGCATTGTGGTTGTATAAGAGCACACCAGTATTGCACAATATCTCTAAATTATTGAAGCTTACGTGAGAAGTCACTCAGTTTTATTCAATTATTATCACAGTAATTGTTGCAGAATATCTCATATTATTGATTCAAATATTGTCACAGTATCATCTGAATAATATTTTATATTATTAAAATAATAATTGAGATGACAAAGTTATTTATATTATTATTTGCATTATTGACGATGTCTAGAAAGTACTGTCAAGGAAAGGGGTTTGGTCACCTAACTGCGTGCCAATAAGAAAAAGTTCTTATCAGAAAGTCCCATCTTTTATGGGAATGATCTGGTTATTAATATTACGAGTTATAATATTAAGGATGAATAAATGTTATTAAAAATGTGTTTTGTGAAGCCAAGGGAATTGAGATAAATAGAGGGGTTTTTTTATGAAGTATTTGTTATAAATTTGGCTTATTATATGGACCCCCACTTACCCATTTTTCAAAATCATATATATATATATATATATATAGTCATTTATAGGGAATGAGCAAAGTCATTTGAGGAATGAGCACGTTATGCGAGGCGGGCGACACTGGGTTATCATTAAATAAACAAATGGGCTATGTCAGAAAACTAGAAAATCTAGAGGGTTTGCATTATGCTTCCTCAGACAGGTTTGATGTCTAGTGCTGGCAGTTTGGAAATTTTCATAAGTGCTACTATAGGGGGGTGCTCCGTGAAGTTCACCCGGGACCATGGGCAGGTGCCATGGGCGATGAGTGCTGGACGTTGGGACATTGTTGGGCTCCCGTACAACAATGTCTAACATCGGATTGTGTCTTTGGATCGAATCAAAGACTTGTTCATGGGCTGGGCATGAACAAGGAAGAACGTTGTTGAGCGTGGCATCGGTTGGACATGGCATAAGCGTGTGCCTAGCATGTGAAGGCATGGCATGGGCAGAGCCCAGTATGCAACAAGGTGAATGCATGTGGACAGACGCTTAGGCTGGACGTGCACAATAAACTTGGACAACACCTTGGGCAAGTACTGGGCTAGTTAGAAATTCATGGACCAAATGGACAGCATCTTATGGCAACATGATTGGGCAACTTAGTGGGCTGAGACATCAACAATGTGGGCTGACACACTAGTGGTTGAAGGACATCAAAAGATGGGCTGACACTGTGGACAGTTAGGACTGGATGACTGGAGCAAGGCTAACTGACAAGAAGTTGTGGGCGATTCTTTGGCGATCAACCTCCATGCACATAATAATATGTGTCTCGACCATTGCACATCATGGGGTTGCACACAACTGCTGGTGGGCAATTTATGAGTAGTTGCACATCATGGGGTTCATAACACCTACTCGTGGGCAGTTGGTGAACAATTGCACGTCATGGGGCGCATGACATCTGCTGGTGGGCAGTTTATGGGAAGTTAGCAGGTGGTTACAAATTCAAAAAGTTGGTTTCTTATTGGTTCTGAATGACCTAGCAGTTGGGGGTGTTAATTGCAGCCTAATGTGTATATATATGTATAGCCAAGGGCTTAGCAAGGCATGTGAGATCACTGAGCAAGTGTAGCCTGCGAGCCTTAGTCATATATTGTATTCCTTGTTATTAAGTGAGCAATAAAAGGTTGGGACGTTGTCCTGTAAACACTGTCAGCTTGTGTGTGTGGTTTGTTTTATAGACTATACTTGTGTGAAGCGGACAAAGTTCTTTGATCGGTTAAATGAACCATTGCATCATAAGGACATAGACGCAAAAAAAAAAATAGTGTAAGATTGTGCACCCTGTGACAACAACCAAGGTGGACAGCCAAGGTGCAGTTTGTTAGACAAGCCAGTTAAAATAGAATTGACAAGAATTGGTGGCTTTGTTAAAGGCAAAAGAAGTAGAAAGTCTAGATTTAATAATATGGATTACATCAGTTGCAAGACATTGTGGAGGAATGAGTGTGTTAGAATGCATCATCTTGTTCCTTGCCTCCCAAACTTTGTAGAAAACAACCGCAAGGGAGAGCCCCATAATCTGTTTGGAGAGTTTCCATCTTCGGAAGGAGTTAATCTTGGTAGTTAAGTCAGTCCAGTCCAAAGGGAAGGAGGACAAATTCCCTAATGAGAAAGTAGCTTGCAGAATAATTATGGAGTACTCACAGGTGAAGAAGAGGTGGTTGAAAATTTTTGGACATTTGTTGCATAGAGGACAGTTGAACACCCGGCCAGTATAGCCCTTCGTGATGTCATTTGTTAGTGTTCTACCCAGAAACCCAAGCCAAAGTATTAAATAATATCTTGGAACATGAAGCTTGTTCGAAACAGTCTTATACCAATCAACCATACTGTGCTTATACCGGATATTATCCCATACCAGATATCTTTAGAGTTCCAAAGAATGGAGTCAATTGGGCCAGAGGGGATAGCAGTAGCAGTTATAGAAAGGCGAAGCATAATGATTTCATGATGGTTTGATTGGGGTAGAAACCAGTTTGAATCACGAATGATGTCCATAACTTTGGCCTTTGCTGGAATATGTGAATTTGCAAGCAACGAGTGAGTAGGATTGATGGGCAAGTCATTGAGCCAGGGGTCATACCATAGGCTAAAACTGTTTTTGGGTCCAACTTTATAACACAAGTGCTGTTGGGCAGTGGGTCTTAGCTTTAGAATCTGCCTCCAGATCTAAGAACAATCAGGAGGAGTGTCAATTTGCCAAATAGATTTCCCTGTTAAAACTAAAGTCTGAACCCATCTAGCCCATAAAGATCTTAGATTAGCATACAAAAGTCGTGTAAGGTGCTAGAGAATAAGGGATTGGTTCCAGTCCAAGAGGCATTTAACTCATAACCCACCTTCGTTGGTTGGTAGCGTAATTTTTCATCCACGAAACCTTCGCCCCATATTGTCATAATGAAGTACCTTTCCATAAGAACCGGCAAAGGACAGATTAAATTTCATGAATGACAGCTTTAGGGAGAAGGAAATGGGAGCTCCAATAGTGTTGAATGGCAAATAACACAGACTTAATGAGTTAGAGGCGGCCCAAATAAGCAAGCACAAAAGCTGTCCAGGATGTGACTCTATGAGTGATTCGGTGTACCAAAGGCAGACAGTCTTGAAAGGTGAGCTTAATGGAGATAAGAGGCACACCAAAGAATTTGGTTGGTAGGTAGCCTAAGGTGTACCCCAGATCAGAGGTGACGAATATATTATATTTATAATTGCATAGTACTGCATAGTGTTTGCATAGTACTGCATAGTAAAATAAAAAAATTTCAAACGAATTCGTCGTCTGCGCCTTTGTGACACTTTTCCTGTGCAGTCCGTGATTTTCTAAATCCAAATATTATCCTGTCATTCTCCTATAAATAGAATGCTTAGTTTAGAAATGAAAATCACACCAGAATCAAAGAATTCTTCTTTTATAATATTGAGCATATTTCTTTTGAGTTTAAGGAAGTTTTGAGTGTAGAAAATAGTACAAGTTTTCTTTTCAAGAATATCTCCGCTATACCATTCAGAAGTACTCTCCTTTTAAGGTAAAGGATATTATTTTGTTCAATATACGTAAAAAAATATTTTCTTCCATATTCTATAGTATGTAAGTAATATTATTTGGTTTCATATTCCTAATTCTACACTCATTTTGATTAGTAGAATATCCTTAAAAATTTAAGCTTCATCTAGTATCGTTTCACCGGGATTTTTTTTTGAACATTCTTGTTAAATTTTAATCTTTTTATCTTTGAGGTACTATTCACGGAGTACTATTCACTCGGGTACTATTCACCCAGGGTACTATTTATGATAAAAATTGATTTCTTTTCTGTCCAAATTATTTTTGATACATGAATATTATTCTTGAATTTTACTTCCACAAAGCGGTTATCATGTTGACAATTTGGACATTCTTGAACTCGGATAAATTGAATTATAAATATTTAAAATTTATCCTTGCTTTCACTTAATTGAATTCTTATATCATTATCATCATCCTCATGCTTATATTGTAATGAAAGTTATCTTTAGCCCATAGTGCATAGATGGACTGTTGATTGGTATGATTATGACAAGGAATTATGTATCGGTATAATCACACACCAATCAAAATGATCAATATGTTTCTCTCTAGAAAATTTGCTCTCGCCTCTCTCTTATTTTTTTCTACTTTGTCCCTGTCCACCCTCCCACCTAATTTCCCACGATTCCCACCTAATCTCCCGCTTCTTCTTTTCCCTCACCCTCCTCCTTCTTCTTTCTTCTTTGCCTCTCTCAATTTCTGGCTTCCTCCGTTGACCCCTCTCTCTCTCCTCCCGTCCTTCTTTCATGTAGCTATGGTTGACCATCCCCACTTGTCTCTTTGGAAACTCGGAGAGCAGCGGCCCATCCCGTGATCTTTTGTAGAATATGGGGTTTCAAACCCAAACTCCCCCTTTACTCGGTTGAAATGATGGAATCTGAGGTTATCCCCTCAAATGTGTCTCATGAGCTCTGGCGACTCTATAGTTTTGATGCCCCATTGGGTGAGGGTCCAGTATCCCCACGGTTTGCTCAAGAGATCTTTAAAGCCACCATCACTTCTCTAGGAATGATCGAGAAGAAGCTATTCTTTGAAAGGAAAAGAATTCTAAGCTTATGGATTATATATCTGCTTTGGGTCTCCCTCTTGATGATGTAAATAACTTATCTACCATAGGGACCTTTGCTGCTTTAGTCAATGCACGCAAGGTACTTGATGAATGTCCTGTGTTTGGACGAAGCTCTTCAAACATTGGCTCCTTTGCACCCCTTGTTACTCCGGTGGCTGGTGTCGGCCCTCTTATTCAAACTTTTTGTGTCGGTGAGACTTCTTCACCCCAGCTCTATCTCAACCCATCTAGCACGCCTTTGGACACTGGTTTAGTCAAGCCCAACCCTCCTGCTCCTTTGGAGGAGGGAGAGATCCCCTGTCCTGACCAAGGCATTTCAAAGAAGTGGTGTGACATTGTTGCTGGAAACTCTCCAAAGTCCTCCCTGGACTTATCCTTTTTCAACCCATTGCCCATTTCAGATGATGGCAGTATCCTGGTCAAGCCACCAGGCTAAGTTCTTCTTAGAGGAAACAAAATGTGGTCCTCTAGTTTAGTGGGGTATTTTCTACACACCAAGCTCCCTTACAAGGTTGTAGAGCCTATAGCTAACCGTCTCTGGGGTAATCTTGGGCTTCTTAAAGTCTTCCTTCATGGTAAAGGATACTACATCTTCAAGTTCAAATCGGTCTCCGATAGGACAATGTTTTGGCATCCGGCCCTTGGCATTTTGCTTCAAAGGTCCTTATCCTTCAACCTTGGAAGGTCAGGTGTTGAAGTTGCAAAATTGAGTGCTCCAAAATTCCCATCTGGGTAAAGTTAAGTTAGGTCCCTTATCCTTACTGGGTGTCTTTGAAGGTATAAGCTACATTGCCAGTATTATTGGAAAGCCTCTTTTTGCCAATGAGATGATTGCAAAATTAGACTCTATGAGCTTTGCCAGAGTCTGCATTGAGGTGGATGCTATCTTCTCCTTCCCATCCTCCATCAAAGTTGTTGTCTTTAATGAGGATTTAAGCGAGGAAGTGACTCCCTATTGCCATTGACTACGAGCAGACTGACATGCCAAGCTGCGCAAGGTTTTGGTCACTCCTCCTTGAAATTCCCAAAATCCAACTTCCAAAGGATCCCCAAGACCGCCCCCCCGGTAAAAATAATTACGCCCCCCGCCTCCCTCCTCTCAACACCCTTTCTTGACCAAGTCTTGACTCCTTTTGATCACAGCCTTGAGCAGCCAGCCACATGATATTTGAGTTGGTTCTGAGCCTCTAAAGGGGCAAGCCTTCGATTTTGGCAGGTAATTTTTCACCTCCTGGGTGTAAGGCAACTGTTAACTCCTTTTCCCCCCTTGCAGGCTAGGAGTGCAGTGCTCAGGCTCACTCTGACATTGAATCCCCTATCGCCCACAAGCCTATTATTGACAAGCTTAAGTTGGTTGATGAGAAGGACTGCAAGGATATGTGACAAAAAGCTAGAGCTGGGAAAGAACTCTCAAAGTCGGCCAAAAAAAAAATCAAAGGCCGGGAAGTTTCTCCAGCTCCAACCTAATTTATGTTAGCTACATATAATATAATGTCAGAGGTCTAAATAAAAAGCCAAAGCAGGCTTATGTTCATTAAATGATTTCTGAAAATAACATTTCTTTTGTTGGGTTGCTTGAAACTAGAGTCAAGAAGCAAAACTACTCCAGAATTTCTAATCATGTCTGTAGGAACTGGAATTGGGTTTGTAACTATGACCACCATGCTAATGGTCGCATTTGGGTAGGATGGAATTCCAACTTTTGGAAAGTGGATATCCTTTTTGTTTCCTCCCAATTAATTCATTGTAAAGTCAAGTAACTCAATAGTATTTCCAGTAGGTCTTTTTTTGTTTCTATTGTGTATGGGCTGAACTCTATTGTTGAGAGGAGAGATATATGGAACTCCTTATCTTCTTTTAATAATAATCATTGTTGGTGTATTTTGGGTGATTATAATGCCATAAGAGATCTTACCGAATCTAACAGGGTGGATGATTCTTGGAACTATGGTATGGAGGATCTAAGAAATTGTATGGAACATATTGGGGTCGAGGACATTAGAAGGGTTGGCCCTCTTTTCACTTGGTGGAATAATCAAGTTGAACACCCTATTCATAGGAAATTGGATAGGGCCATCGGAAATGAAGACTGGTTCAAATCCTTTCCAAATGCTCTGGTTACGTTTGGGCCTAGAGGTATCTCTGACCATTCTCCAGTTATTCTCAATACCGGATCCCCCCTTGTCAACCCTAGGAAGCCCTTCCAATATTTTAATCACCTTTCCAAGCTTGATGGTTTTCTGGATTGTGTTGCTGTTGTCTGGAACCGTCCCATGCATGGTAACCCCTTCTTCATATTTTCTGAGAAATTAAAATTAACAAAGAAAGCCTTGATTTCTTTGAACAGACTCTCAAGAAATGTTACTTCTTCTGTCAATCTTGCTACGGATGCCCTCCACCATTCTCAAATTCTTCTACAAAGTAATCCTCAGGATGTGCTTATTGATGCCGAAAGAATTTGTCTCAAATCTCTCTGGCAGGCGCTTGATATAGAGGAGGCTCTGATGCACCAAAAGTCTCGGGTTACTTGGCTTGCTACTGGGGACCGCAATACAAATTCTTCTCTAATATGGTAAAGATTAGATGGAATTATAATAAGATCCTCTCGATCAAAAATGAAGATGGGGTGCTTGTCCATGGCCAACGAGATATGGAATTGGTTGGCACTACGTATTTCCAACACCTTTTCAATCCCGATCCTGACCCTTTTGTCCAACCTACTATGGATTTTGCTCCTACTCATTCCATCAGTCCTGGGCAGGCTGCCCTTCTCACTGTTCCCATCATTGATGAGGAAATTTTCTCCACCCTTAAATCTATGAAGAAGAATAAATCCCCGAGTACGGATGGGTTTAATGTAAATTTATTTTCTCATTGTTGGGATCTTGTTGGGAAAGACTTCTCAAATCTTGTCAAACATTTTTTCACTATAGGTTATATGCCTAAGGTTATTAACTCTACGACCATTGCTCTCATACCCAAGTGTGGAAATCCATCCAAAATGTCTAAATTTTGACCCATTTCATGCTGTAACACTATCTATAAATGCATCTCCAAGATCCTTGCATGCCGGCTAAAGGCGGTCCTACACACTATCATTAGAAAGTCTCAATCTGCTTTTATTAAGGGAAGGAATATCAGTGACAATATTCTTCTCGCTCAAGATCTGTTCAAGAACTATCATAGATCATCTGGCCCTCCTCGTTGTGCTCTTAAAATTGACCTTCGAAAGGCATTTGATACTGTTGACCGGATTTTCTCTTCTCCTTCATGCAACTTTTTGGGTTCCCTCCCATCTTCATTCGATGGATTCGCGCTTGCATATCTACAACTATGTTCTCCATCAAAGTCAACAGTTCCCTTGCGGGTTATTTTGGGAGTACTAGGGGTCTTAGGCAAAGTGATCCCCTATCTCCTTACTTATTTGTGATTGTCATGGAAATGCTGTCTAGTAAGCTATCTGAGGGTGTTATGCTCCCGGATTTCAAGTTTCATTGGCGAACTAAAGAGTGCAATCTCACACATCTCTTATTTGCGGATGATATCCTTGTCTTTTGCCATGCTAGCATCAAATCTGTGAGCATCATTATTTCTTGCATTTAATCCTTCTCTCTTTTCTCTGGCGTCATTCCTAATGTCCACAAAGTCAATGTTTTATGGCCAACATCGATCAGATGACATCCATTACTATTCTTTCTATGCTTGGATTCCAAGTGGGTACCCTCCCTATCAAATTCCATGGGGTCCCTCTTATTTTATCAAAGCTTTCGTACATGGACATTCTTCCTCTTATCCACAGAATCACTTTTAAAGTCACATCTTGGACTTCCATTGCTTTATCCTATTCTAGTTGTCTTCAACTCATCAAATCTATTTTATTCTCCATCCAGTCTTTCTGGAGTGCACATTTCATATTTCCCAAAGCAGTTTCCAGAGCTATTCAATCCATTTTATACAGGTTCCTTTGGAAAGGCCCCTCTTTGGGAAATTTTGGTGCACGTGTTGCATGGCATAAGCTATGTCTCCCAGTCTCTGAGAGGGGGGGGGGTTAGGGTTAAAGAGCATCATTGAATGGAATAAATTGCTGGTTATGATGCACTTACTTAATATCATCCGTGTGGATTTTCCCTCCTTATGGGACAACTGGATCATCACCACTGTCTTGAAAGGGAGGAATTTAGGGAATTATCAGGCCCCCTCAGATTGCTCTTGGATCTAGAAACAAGTCCTCAAGCTCAGGCAATCGGCTAGAAATCATATTTCTTATATTGTTGGTAATGGATCTAACACGAGTTTATGGTTTGACCCCTGGATAAATGGTAACCCCATTAACCCTAATCAGACTCTACTGGCCAACTCTGGGCTTTCAGCCAAGGCCACTATGGCTGATATCATGTTTAATTCCTCTTGGTTCCTTCCACTGAGTTATCACCATGAGATGATTGAACTTAGAAGTCTTATTGAGGCTCAACCTATCCATCCTCTCTCAAATGACCACATTGAATGGAATGGTCTTTCTCTTTCGAATCTCAAGGCTCGACACGTCTGGGATTACATTAGAACCAAAATGCCTACACTTATTTGGCATAAAATTGTCTGGCGCAAACTACATGTCCCCCAGTTCTCCTTTATCTTGTGGTTGGGATTTCTTAGAAAACTTCCTACTAATGATATCACTAGGCACTATTTGTCCGGGAGAACTTCCTCCTGCCCTTTCTGTCAAAGACATGATGAAAGTTTTGACCATCTATTCTTTGAGTACCCATATTCCTCCTCCATTCTGTAGAAAACTCTTGAATTGGGTGAATGGTCTAACTTACCCACGGACTGGATTGGTGTCTCTTCATTCATCATCTCCTTCCAAGGTAGGAAACTCTCAAAGCTTATCCTTTATCTTACTTTTGATGCTACCTTCTACAAGATTTGGGAAGCGAGAAATATAAAGACTCAATCGGACAAGCTTACTCCCCCATCCATGGTTGCAAAGGACATTACCCATATAATTAAATCAAGGCTGTCCTCTTACCCTCTCTTTATCAAAGCATCTCACTCTTCTCCTTATTACTGCAACTGGTTACTCTGACTTGGTTTGATTTTGCTTCTTGCTAGCTTGGGTCCCACTGCTTGGGTCTCACTACAGTGATCCGATTCAGGTTCCTTAAGTAGAAGTAGGTAAAATGCCTATAAAGGTTCTAGTGCTATCTGTGTCGCTACTGCTGACTTGGTTTGATGTTGCTACTGCTTGCTTTGTGTTGTGCTACTAGCTGGGGGTTTGTTGCTTAAGCCTCAATGTGATGTGCTATTGCTGTGTGCTGCTGCTTAGTGGGGTCTGCAATGTTCTACTAAGTGTTGCAATGTGCTAGCTCTTAGTTACTATTAAATCACTCTATTGGGGCTATGCTTGCCCCTTGTTGGGCGAGGTGGAGTTTGGGCGAGTTGCTGCTCTACACAGTTGGGCGAGGTGCTGCTCTTAGTGCTCTACTCTTAGTTAATTTCAAATTACTCTATTGGGGTTGTGCTCTGCTATTTCAAGTAGGGTTGAGCTTGCCCCTTGATAAACAGTTGCTCCTTGGTTGTTGGGCGAGGTGGAGCTGCTCCTCGAATTTTGGATGTTGGGCGAGGCGGAGGTTTGGGCGAGGTGCTGCTCTACACTAGGATATTGAGGCTGCATCGTCTTGGCTAGTTGCTTGTTACTGTTACTTCCTATGCTTTCCTTTCTATGTAACCATTTAGCTAGGGTTTCTGTAATAAAGAGTTGGGTTGTGCGCTCTATGTAATAGTCAGTAATGACAGGTTTAGTACTGTTTGGCTATAGGCCTGCAATTTTATATAGTAATGACATCATAGGGCTTGTCCTATGATGTCTATGCTATATTCTGATTGGGGTTTTCCAATCTTTTGTACTTTCCTTTTTATTTATATAGTTTCAATTTAGCAAAAAAAAAATCGGTATAATCATGACTCGTAATGTTATAAATGATGTGGTAAAAGTCCTCATTGGCCCGTAGTGCATTGATGGACAGTTGTTGGCATGATCATGACCATTGGTGATAATAACAAATATCCTTGGCCCGTAGTGCATGGATAATTTGTGGATGTGATACTAATGAATATCCTTGGCCCGCAGTGCATGGATAATTCTGTGATGTGGATTATTTATTGAGATGTGTTACAGCGATAAAATATTAACTATGAACTTTTAAATCATAGAAGATAGTAGATATCATGCTCTACTTGACTATTCTAATGGATTATTTGTTTCATTGCAGTTAAACTTGTTGTCTATTGTATTCTATCAGTTTAACACTGTTGAAGGCTAACGATAATTTATTCTGCATTATCTTAGTCATAATATTATTTACTGGGCTAGTTGAGCTCACACTTTGCTTTCATTGTTCTCTTCAGGAAATGAGAATATAGTTGGGACTAGTTGGGGAATGGAGTGACGGTCCCAGATGGTGACTGTAGTAGTCCTCACTATTTTATAAAATAATGTGATAATAATTGTAATGAGGACTCCATTTGAGTTTGGAGTCTACAAGACAATATTTGTGTTAAAACTCTCAGCTTATGTTTTTTCGTATTTTACACGACAGTTATATAATTAAGTTTGTATTTGAATTCTGTATCATGTATTTGACGACTTAGAATGGGTTGTGTATACCTATTTTGGGGGCGTCACATTATCCACCACAACAAAATAGTGTTGCAAAAAAAAGAATAGAATGATGAATGCATTGTTATTAAGTTCGGGCTACCTCGAAATTTATGGGGGGAAGCAATTCTTTCAGCAAACTATATTCTCAACCGAATATCTCAAAGGAAGTCTAATGTTACACCCTATGAATTATTGAAAGGACTGTTGGGTAAAATCTATATACGCACAACACGCAAGTATACGTGGTCAACTAGTAATAAAGTGATAAAGCAAGTATCGTTCCCACAAAGATTAGCAAGAAATTAACCCTCACAATTACCAATTTCCTATTAATCCAAATTTTATTAAACTAACCAATTTAAGAATTATAACTAAAAATAATAAAAATATTAAGATTACGAAACAATCAACAAACCCTAAAAACTGAATTTTCAAACAAATATTAGAAAATTAGGCTTACAACTTCACTCTAAGCATCATTTTGATTATTCAAGCTTATTCCAATTTAATTCACTATCCCATTTTATTAATCAAGAACACTCAAGTAGAACTAGCCACCTCTCGATGCACTAATACCGTATTAACTTAAATCCACAAATTAGATAGAATTAAGTTAAACACCTTAATTAACTAACTCATTATCTCTATGTGAATTACAATTAAAGAAGGTTTAAATTCAAGTTCTCTATCAGATTACATGCGACGCCAGACATATCTCTACCCTAACATTCATCAAGATTCCATTCATTCACAGAATTCAAGAACACATGCTATATCGACCAAGTCTAGACTCGTATTTCCTCTCTCGAATCCATACAAGTCCACATAACATTGGTGATCAAGCAATTCATAAATTCAAACACAAATCAATATAGATAAACTGAATAATAGCTTATTAAACTAAAAATCAAAGTTACATAATCATCGTTCCACTCAAGAATCTGTTATATAGCCTAATAAAGAATTTAGTTCATCATCAATGAATTAAATACTGAATTAAATAAAGTAAACATCATCCCAATTACAGAAAAAAAACTAAAGAAGAAGAATAAATCCAGAACCATCCTTTCTCTCCTTAATCTGCAATTGTTGTGATATTGCCTTCAAAGTCTCCCTCCAATGCTCTTGCTCAGAAAAATGTCTTCAATGATCTAATTGCTTGTTTAATCCTTCAATCTTGTTGTTGGTTGTAAAATATATGACTAAGACATGTATTCTGACTCTAATTCCTTGCCAATATAAGTTCCAATCCGAGCCAATCACTATGCTCTACTTTATTACAACATTTCAAAAGCAATAAGGACACTATAATCCCTACCCCCGCCTCCGTGGGTTTTTTTTGTATGTAAGGAGCCCCGACGGCATGCAGATCAAATCATTAAACACACCCCGCTCCCATGAAGGTTTTGTAGAGTAAATAGCCAACCCCGACTGGCATACCTTCTGCTAGTTGTCCACTTTAGCTCTAAACTTGCCACATTTCGCCATAAATCCACTCTTTTAGTCCAATTGCCACTCCACCACACCTAAACACAAAACAATGCTAAACAAGTAAAAACAAAACATAAAACTGAAGAATTAACACCGTTTAAGTTTGAATTAGACTCCCATTCGTAGGTATAAAACCCACTTATCAAAATCCCCCAAACTAAAATCGTGCTAGTCCTCGAGCACGAAACAAAACTAACATGCTATACAAAGCAATGCAATGATATGTAATGCATCTTATTTATATGCCTATGAATCTAGTAGTCATCATAGAATCAAATTTATTTCTCCGGCCTCAGAGAAATCAAACAAACCCAACAATACTTCATATCAAAACCAATCAATAATTCCTTATCAATCCTCGAATCTTAAGCTATTATTACCAGTATAGTGTGTGTGCTCAACATTCATGCTAACTGATGCGAATGCAAATTTAATACATAACAAATCTCTTAGAAGGCATTGTACAGTGTAAACTCAAAAATTTCAAAAACAGACGAGATCCAACTAAAATCAAACAATCACCAATATCAAGGGTCCAAATAGGGTACTCATGCTTTCTTTTTCATTCACGGGGGCTCTTTGCTCTTATTTCCTGAATTATTATTATTTTTAGATGGATAGTGAGTGCGTTTTATGCTCCATCTCACGCTTGTATTTATGGGGAGTGCGTTTCACGTTCCTTCTCAACCCACCACAAGACTTAATTATTCAAAAGCTTATATACCCCACTTTTTCCCCCAAACTTAGGTTATTACCTAATTCTTTGTCTTTACTGCCTATCCTTATCATTCTTTCATTTAATCTATCATTATCCTTTCAAAATTCCTTATGTATCAATTTGAACTAATCAGTTCACATAGGTGTCATTAACGTGCTAACCTTTTTATACTAGTTTCAAACATGCAAAAGATTAACCACCAGCATTTGGCGCAGCGGTTAAGGATTGATTGGGGGCGAGCCATAAACTTCGGACGTCTTAAGTTCGAACCCCGCTAGCAACAAGTGTTAATCCAGAAAATGGTTATGGTGGCCCACTTGCACCCGAGCAAGTCGGGTAAAGAAACCGCCTCAGTATCGGGCTTGGGGATTAGTCGGCCTGCGGATCGGAAACCCATGGTTAACAAAAAAAACATGCAAAAGATCCAATTCATAACAGAAAATTACATCATAGTTCTAATATTCGGTATCGAACTTGTCTACTTAATCCCAATCTCATCATTAGCCAAAATAATATGAACTATATCAAACCGCTGGATATATGCAATATAACACAATGCTTAACTAAATAGTTTTTTTTATATGTAGTAAACATAACATAATTGACCACTAAATAAAACTATTTACAATCCTATATTACTATGCAACTAAATCACTACATGAATGCAAACATTTAATAATCCTAAAATTAAACATGAAACTAACATATGCAAAGCTAACTAATAAACTTAAACATGCAAACTTAAAAACTAAGCTTGAATTAAATCCCCCAAACTTGAAGAATACAATGTCCTCATTGTAAAGAATAAAGAAGTAATGCATGAGGACTTCCCTGTAATCTTCTAAGCTGGAGGTGGTGGTGGCTGTTGTTCGTCTTCTGAATCACTGGGTGGAAACCTTGGCATCGAGGTTGGCTGCTGGTATGGGAATTAAGCAGTTTGATTGAAACTCTGGAGCGTCGCGTTCAATGAGGGAAAGGATATATTCATAGCCTCGAACATATGGTTCTGCCTCACTGCGAGTCTCTCGCATCTCTCTTTGGGCATCCTTATTGTACCCATCCATATTTCTCTGAAGGCTCTGGAATTGAGGGCTAGATATAGCTTCGGGCAATGGTGTCGCCTCCATTCCTTGCTCTCCCATCATCGCATCCCCCTGAAACTCGTCGTCATCCGAGGTGTCCTCAGTGTCAGCCTCATCCTCCGAGGCTGATGGAAATATAAACCCGACTCCTCTAGGGTGTGACTTGCCCCCGGGCCACACCGAATACCGTGCAATCATCCTCGTGTCTAACATCTAAAGCGGCATTTGGGTGGTCTCATCATCGGACCATCGTACTCTCTACATAACCTATAAATGAGCGATGGGTGTGGCAAGCCGCCAGAGAAAGGTCCTCGCAGGCATCTTTGGATGGAAAAATTTATTATAGCCCCCACATCGATGATGAAATCTTGGACAATGACATATAAAAGCAATGCCTTCTCCTTGGGCACATCTGACGTGTGTGTTGATGGAAACAACTTGGCGCACACGAACGCGTACCATATCTTTCCGTATCGGCTAAAATCCTTACCGTGGAAGACAATGCCCCCTTTTCGACCCTTGATCCATGTGGTACCCGTCTTTATCATTTACGTTAAAATAGCCTCATAATCAGGATCATGGTCACGTAAGTGAGCATACTGGTAATGTCTAAGAACTCGTAATTGGTAGTACATGTTTATGGCATCGGCACTGATAGGAACTAATCTACCCCACACAAATGCATTGAATGGGGTCTTATCCTCTGTGTTGGCTCGGGCTCTTCCGTGAACTTATTCCAACCTTTTTGATAGATTTTTTGCATCATTTCTCTGTCGATATGGTCATGTTCCAACCCCCGCTCTAGTGTGAGTGCTTTTGTCACAAGATAGTTGTAACAGTCGGTGGCGGCGACATTTATGAATTTTTGCTGTCAAAGGTCCTTGTTGGTGGTGTGGACCTTGAACTTTCTCCACTTTGTCATTTTGATGCCGGTTTTGGTTCCATTGAATTTGGAATTAGTGAGCTTCAACTAACAAATTCCCCCAAACTTCACTCAAGCAAACCGTCAAACACTTGGTGTGCAAGACGTGCACTCCCCCCAAACTTAGTGTTTTTGCTTCAACTATGGTGAAAGGTGTTGAGAAATTGTAAAACAAATTACTCACTCTCAATATATCCCCAAGTGATTGATTATCCCTTCCCTTTATGCTGTGAGAAAAACTACTCAAGAAAAACCCTAACCTTGATCTTATGAATTGGTGTAAATTGAGATGGTTAGAGTGTGGTGTGGAGGGATGGCTTTATAAAGGGGAGGTGATGTATATAGTTATGGGTTGAAGTAGTAGGTAAGTGGTTTAATGGAGTGGGGGAGATGGAGATTAAATTGCTAAATCGTGTGTTGATAGTGTATAGGAGTAATGGGGTAGTAAGAAGTTGAAGTTGAAGTGGAAGAGTGGTGCATCTTTGTTTTTTTAAGCGCCAAAACCGTCTCTTCATTCAGTACCCCACCCCCCTACGGGTATTAGGCTTCTGAGGGGCCAATGGGCATGTGGTCTACTATTGGCCTTAATTTTTCCCATTCCTTGCATCCTTAACATATCCATTCGCTTCTTAAGTACCTGAAACATCATTAAAACATGAAAAGAAGTTAAACTGAGAAAATTAAGCATGGTAGGTAAGAGTATCTAGCACAATATAACTTACTAACTACTTAATGAATTTATTATATACTAGTTATTATTCCAAACTATAATTTGACTAACATGAATAAAAATAATTAGAATAATAGTAAAATTGGGTTGCCTCCCAACTAGCGCTTGATTTTAAGTCATTCAGTCTAACTACTCCCTGATTATGGCGCGTCAGCAAGTGTGATTGCAATGACATCCCAATTGGATTCGCCACCCCAATAATGCTTCAATTGTTGACCGTTGACCTTGAACGTTTCTAATGGATTCCTACTATATAGTTCAACGGCGCCATGTGGGAACACCCTTTTGATGGTAAATGGACACGACCACCTTGATTTTAACTTTCTTGGGAACAACCGCAATCTTTAATTGAACAATAGTATTGATTGCCCCGGTTCTAACGTTCGCTACATGATTTTCTTATCGTGCCATTTCTATACCTTTTCTTTGTACAACTTTGAGTTCTCGTAGGCTTGAAGTCTGAATTCATCGAGTTCATTTAATTGAAGTAGCCTCTTTTCACCTGCTGCTGCTTGATCGAAGTTGAGTTTCTGAATTGCCCAGTAGGCTTTATATTGTAACTCGACAGGTAGGTGACATGTTTTCCCGTAGAGCAACTGATATGGTGACATCCCAATTGGTGTCTTGTAAGCAGTTCTATAAGCCCATAATGCATCATCCAATTTGAGAGACCAGTCTTTTCTATTCGGATTTACTACCTTCTCTAAGATTCTCTTCACCTCCTTGTTCGACACTTCAGCTTTCCCACTTGTTTGGGGATGATATGTCGTCGCCACCTTATGGTTGACCTTATATTTTGCCAAAAGAGCTGTAAATAATCTGTTGCATAAGTGACTACCCTCATCACTTATAATAGCTCTTGGTGTGCCAAATCTTGTAAAAATATTCTTTTGCAAGAATTTGAGAACCACCTTGGCATCGTTTGTGGGGAGTGTTACGGCTTCAACCCATTTTGATACATAGTCAACCGCAACCAAGATGTACTAATTATTGAATGATGATGAAATGGCCCCATAAAATCAATGCCCTAGACGTCAAAAATTTCAACTTCCAAGATAGTTTGTAGTGGCATCTCATTCCTTTTTGATATGTTACCCATCCTTTGACATCTATCACAACTTTTTACGAATTGGTGGGTGTCCTTAAATATTGTAGGCTAATAGAATCCTACTTGAAGAATTTTCGTTGCTGTTCTCTCACTTCCATAATGTCCCCCATATACAGATGCATGACACTCGTGCAATATATTCTTCACCTCGCTGTAGGGCACACACCTTCTAATCATCTTGTCGGCGCACTGTTTAAATAAGTATGGCTCATCCCACATGTACCACTTGACATCATGTAGGAATTTCTTTTTTCTGCTGTCGTGTAAGATCAGGGGGGAGGATGTTGCTCACCAGATAGTTAGCAAAATCCGCGTACCACAAAAATTCTGCATTGACTCCAAACAGCTTCTCATCCAGAAATGACTCGTTGATTAAATACTTATCCTCTCCATCTTTACCCGGATTTTCCAGCCTCGATAAATGATCTGCAACTTGATTATCCGTCCCCTTTCTATCTTTTATTTCCAAATCAAATTCCTATAGAAGGAGGATCCATCTGATAAGTCGCGACTTAGCATCCTTCTTCAAAATTAAATATCGGATTGCCGAGTGATCCATATAAACCACAACCTTTGCCCCAATTAAATATGCCCGAAATTTATCAAAGGCATATACTACTGCAAGTAACTCCTTTTTTGTAGTTGTGTAGTTCAATTGAGCATCCATAAGGTTTTTACTTGCATGGTATCATGGAATGTTTTCTCTCGGTGTTGACCCAAAACAGCCCCTACCGCATAGTCGCTTGTATCACACATTAACTCAAAAGGCATATTTCAATCTGGTGTAACAATAACTAGAGCTGTAGTCAACTTTTTCTTCAATTGCTCGAATGCTAACTTATAATCCTCATCAAACCTGAAAACTGGGTCTTTCTCTAGAGAGATTGCACAACGGTTTTGCAATCTTAGAGAAATCTTTTATAAATCTCTTATAAAACACGGCATGTTCGAGAAAACTATGGATTCCCTTTACTAAAGTTGGTTGTGGTATATTTTCAATCGTTTCTAGCTTTGCTCGATAAACCTCTAATCCCTTTGTCGAAACCTTGTGCCCCAAGATTATTCCTTCTTCAACCATAAAATGGCACTTTTTTTTTGCTAAGTTTGTTTGTATATAAAAAGGACCAAATACAAAGGCTAAGGGGCATACCCCAGAATATAATAACATCATCTATACACGATACATGTAAGAGAACCCAACATAACAAGTTAAACTAACAACCAATTTCAAATTGATTACAGTTGAGAGTAGTCGACCCACCCGACCTAGCTCCCCCACGCTCGAAGGCCAAAACCTGGGCTGGTACTTTCATGGTCGCCCACCTCATGCTCGCAGCCCGAAGGCCATTTCTGGACACACCCACCACCTCGCTCAAGACCATAACTTGGGCTCGCCCACTTCATGGTCGCCCGTAGCCATGCTCGTCTGAAACCATGCTCACCCGAAGTCATGCTTGCCCACCACATGGTCGCTCACTTCATGGTCGCTCATGGTCGCCCACCACATGGTCACTCACCACATACTTTCCCGTGAAGCCTCATGCTCGCCCAAGTGCGCCCATAACAAACCAGCAACTCACCTGCCCCCCCATGGGAGTTACTAACCAATTACAATAGTAATTATAATTTATTGCTTTGATGAAAGATTTACTAGAAAAGAGTCTTGATTTAATAAGTTGATAGTGTCCTTCACAAGAGACCTAGGTGGAATAGTAGTACTCTTGTGCATCTTTTTGTTCCTAGCTTCCCAAACTTTGTAGAAGCAAGTCGCTACTATGAGACTCAAAATGTTCTCGGTTAGTTTTGAGCCTTGGTAGTTCGTGAGGTAGCCAATTAGAGCGTCCCATGTTAATGGGATGGAAGCCCAATTTCCTAAGGCAAGTGCACTAGTTATGATAACCATAGAATAGGCACAGTTAAAGAACAAATGCTCAAAAGATTCGAGGTGTTGGTTGCATAGAAGACAATTCCACGTCCTACCCGTGTAGTTCTTGGTTAGATCATTCATAGGCAGTTTCCTTAACAGTCCCAGCCACAGCATAAATGAGTATCTTGGCACATGATATTGGTGCCAAAGGATTGAGCTCCATGGAACCAATGAGTTCCTTGTCCGAATAGAATCCCAAATCTGGTTGGACTTAACCGAATGTAGTGTTTGAACGTCCCACAAAATTTTGTCGTTCTGTCTAGGAGGAATTGGAACTTGAAGAATTTGTTGCTGAAAAAGAATAACATCATGATGATTTCTTTTCTGGGAGATTCCATGAGGAGTTCAATATAATATGGCTAACCTTCGCATTTGGTGGAATACCTGAATTGGATAGTAAAGCTATTGAGGGGTTGATGGAGGCACCATTCAACCATGGATCATACCAAAGAAAAGTTTGAGTACCATTCCCAATGCAGTACTTTAGATGTTGAAAAGCACATGAACGAAGCTTTAGGATTTGTTTCTAAGTCCACAAGCAATCGGGTCCGGCTATAACCCGCCAAATAGACTTGTCTTTCAAGAGAGTGTTTTGAATCCAACGTGCCTAAAGTGACTTAGTATCATGATTGATAATTTGAATGAAGTGTTGCATCAATAAAGAAAAGTTCCAGTCTAGGATGCTTTTTATTCCTAATCCCCCTTCACTCGTTGGTAATGTGAGTTGAGACCAAGCCACTTTAGCCCCAGACTTACACAGATTCAGCCCCTTCCACAAAAACCTGCTAAGTAGGGAATGAATCTCACGGAGTACGGCCTTAGGTAGCATGAAATGCTTACACCAGTAGGTTTGGAAGGAACAAAGGATAGACTTTATCAGCTGAAGATGACCAGAGTAGGCAAGGACTTTGGAAGTCCATGTAGAAATTTGAGAGGTTATCCTTTGAACAAGTGGAACACAGTCAGCATAGGATAGCTTTTGAGATAGAAGTGGAACTCCAAGGAATTTAGAAGGTAGCGAACTTATTTGAAATCCGAGTAATGATAGGATACTATTTATGGTTTGAGGATCGATATTTGAGAAAATGGCACTTTTCCCAGTTAAGCACCAAATTAACCTCTACGCAGCGCTTTAAAACCATGACTAAGTTTTCTAAATAGACATCAAAACTATCCCCAAAAATAGAAAAGTCATCTATAAAGACTTCCACATTTTTCTCTACCATGTCTGAAAAGATGACCGTCATACACCGTTGGAACGTAGCGGGTGCATTACACAAGCCAAAAGACATTCTCCTGAATGCAAATATGTCATATGGGCACTTGAAAGTGGTCTTCTCTTGATCTTCAGGAGCAATGACTATCTGATTATATCCCGAATACCCATCTAGTAAGCAGTAAAATTTGTGCCCCACCAATCTATCCAACATCTGATCGATAAAAGGTAGAGGAAAGTGGTCTTTACGGGTTGCCTTATTCAGCTTCTTGTAGTCCATGCAAACCCTCCAACCGGTCACTGTCCTCATCGAAATTAATTTATTATCATCATTCTTTACTACGGTCATTCTGCCCTTTTTTAGCACAGATTGAACGGGGCTAACCCAAGCACTATCTGAAATTGGGTAGATGATTCCCGCATCCAACCACTTCAGAATCTCTTTCTTCCACTTCTTTCATGATCGGGTTTAGTCATCTCTGTTGCTCCACTGTTGGCTTTGAATCCTCTTCCATGAGAATTTTGTGCATGTAAAAGGATGGACTGATTCCCTTGATGTCTGTGATTGTCTATCTGATAGCCAAATTATATTCTCTTAGCACTCTCAGCAACTTATTTTCCTGTATTTCGTTAAGCGCATGGAAGCAATATTAACATGTAAAGTATTAGAATTGCCTAAATATGCTTACCTGAGGTGTTTAGGAAGTGGCTTAAGCTCAAGTGTAGGTGCCTCCTCCAATGAAGGTTTCATCCTTGTCGTGGCTTTCTCTTCCATGTGTAATGGCTCAAATGGTGCCTTGAATCTACTAACTCGTGGCAAGGAGTCCATCATGTGCAAATAATCCACAAACTCCGGATCATCTAAATCTTTATCCCCCAGTAATGTAGTTTCCAATGGATCATTAGCCAAACTTTTAACCATGTCTTCGTTGATTATCTGATCAATGACATCCATCCTGAAACACTCGTCTTCATTCGTAGGGAACTTCATGGGTTTGAATACGTTGAACTTTACTTCCTGATCTTGGACTCTTATGGTTAATTCACCTTTTTGCACATCGATGAGCGTCCTACCTGTAGCCAAAAATGGTCTCCCTAGAATGATTGGGATGTTCTTATCTTCCTCAAAATCTAGAATTATGAAGTCCGCGGGGAATATAAATTTGTCTACCTTGACAAAAATATCCTCCACAATGCCTCTTGGGTACGTGACTGGCCTATCTGCCAACTGTATAGATATATATTGGTCGGTTTCGGAGCTGGTAAACCCAATTCGATGTATACTGATTAATGGCATAAGGTTCACACTTGCCCCCGAATCACATAAACATTTGTTGAACGCTCATGTTCCCAATTGTGCATGGAATGGTAAAACTCCCTGGATCTTTCAACTTTGGTGGTTACTTTCGCTGTAAAACTGCACTACACTCCTCTGTTAATGCCACAGTTTTGAAATCTTCCAACTTCTTTTTCCTTGACAAAATCCCCTTCATAAATTTGGCATAACTAGGCATCTGCTCTAATGCTTCTGTGAAAGGGATGTTAATCTAAAGTTTCTTAAAAACTTCTAAAAATTTAGCGAACTACTTATCTATTTTTTGTTTTTGGTCTCTCTACTGAAATGGCGGTGGAGGATACACAACTGGCTTGTCATTTGACTTTGTCTGTTCAACTTGTTTTTCCTCTCTCTGTTTCTCTTCAAACACTTTGTTTTCATCAACCTTGTCATCCGTTCTAACTGAATTTTCTGCAATTGTCCCATCTAGATGTTTTCCACTTCTCAAAGTGATAGCCTGACACTTTCATGATTTCCCTTCGAATTCTGTTCGGTGTCACTTGGTAGAGTCCCTTACGGTTTATTGTTCAATGCTAAGGCTAGTTGTCCCATCTGATTTTCTAGATTCTTGATGGCTACTACTTGTGACTTCATAACTGCCTTGTTACTCGTTATATACTTCGACAATAACTCTTCTAAATTTTTTTTTCTCTCTTGATGCTGAGTTGTTTGTTGATGTTGATTTTGGAACCCCGGGGGATAAGATTGTCGTGGAGCTTGGTGATTTTGATTGTTGCTCCATGACAAATTGGGTTGGTTTCTATTCCCCTGGTTGTAGGCATTTTGATACATATTTTGTGGCGGAATCCTATTATAGCTGCCCACAAACTAAACCGATCTGTGGGTTGATGGCGCACTGCTCCTTAGGATGTTCTCCAGCACATAACTCGCACACATACGCCACATGTTGTGGTTGTGCACCCATCAAGGTATCCATTTTCTTTTTTTTTTTTTGCTAAATTTGTGATGTATTAAAAAAGAAAAAAAAAGATAACAAAAACATGGGAGACCCCAATCCGAGTATAGCAAAGATGTGACGCCCCCAAAATTAGGTATACATCACCCATCTTGGGTAGTCAGATACATGGTATAGAATTTAAATACAACTTACTAATATAACGTATGTACAATAATCCTCTGGACCATTACTCGGCTCCCCGACTCGTCCCAAATATGTTCTCATTTCACAGAAGAAACGGTGAAAGAATGGGTGAGCTCAACTAGCCCAATGAAGAAATATTATGACTAAGATAATGCGAATAAATTATCAATAGCCTTCAACATTGTTAAACCGATAAAATATAATAAACATCAAGTTTAACTGCAATTTAACAAGCAATCCATTAAAAGAGTCATTTTATGATTTAAAAGGTTTTCATCATTTGTTATAGGTGAGACTCGAACTTTAATAAATAATCCACATCATCGAATCACCCCTTGCACTATGGCGAAGGATATTCTTTAGTATCACGACCATAATTATTCCCGCACTATGGGCCAAGAATAGTTGTGTATTCATTAATGGTCATGATCATGCCAACAACTCGTCCATCAATGCACTACTGACCAATTTGAGGACTTTTACCACATCATTTGTAACATTACGGTTATGATTACAAGAATAATCCTCGTCATAATCATACCAAGTCCATCCATGCTCTACAGCCACAGATGACTTTAAAAAAAATATAAACATGAGGATGATGACAATGATATAAGAATTCAATAAAACAAGTTCAAGAATTAAGTTATTCAGAACTAATAACATCAAAACTGTCAACATGATCTTGCTTTGTAGAGTAAAATTCAAGAATGATCGGAAGAATATTTCCATGAAAAGATCTTTGGATGAAAACGCTCAAGGATATTCTACTAATTTCAAGGAGTATAGAAGTCAAAGTTTTAACCAACTTGGGTATAATAAAGAATGGAATAACAAAAGAAATCACCATGCATGCATGCAGATTGCGATAGACAAAGTTATTCAAATGAATAATAATAACGGAACCAGTGTCGTGAAATTACACGCAGCGGGATGTTCCAACAGAATAATAAAGATGGAACCCGGTCCGCAAAAAACACACGAGATAGGATATTCCAATGAATGATAAAGACGAGAACCCGTGTCCTGTAAAACACACATGCACGGGATGTTCCAACGAGAATAATAAAAATTTTAACCAGTCCGGTGTAAAACACACGAATGTGATGTTCCAATGTAATAATAATAAAGACGAACCAGTCCTGTAAAACACATGAGCATGTGATGTTCAAATGTAATAATAGAAGAATGGAATAAAAGAAGAAGATCACCAAGTATAGGGGATTAAGCGTATCAAAGTTATTCCAATGAAAGAATGGAATAACAAAAGAAGTTCTCTTCATGAATACAAAAGAATAACACCCTTTACGATACAACAAATAATATTCCCTACCTTAGAAGAACTGAATATTGGCAAAGTGAAGTAGCGAGAATACTTTTTTCTTTTTCTCTCTATAGTTTCTCTCTCTAGTTTTAGTGAATTAAAAGAAAATAATGAAGGAATGAGCTTCTATTTATAGGAAAATAAATGCATAGTAATTAATCCATGAACGGTCAGATTGATTTACTTTAATCGACGGTCCATATTTAAAGAAAAATCTTTTAAATAAAATATAATATATTCTATTTATATAAAAACATTTTACTATGCAAACACTTTATGCAACACTATGCAAAAACACTATCATAATAAAATATAATATATTTTATTTATAGAATAACTTTAATAAAGTATTACATTTTATATATAAAAGATGTTTCGCTTTTATTACGTTAATAATACGAATAAAACAAAACGCGTCATATCGTTATAATAATTCATATTATTAATCGACAATAATGGAATCAAACCGAGTGACTTCTCACATAAGCATCAATAATCAATACCGCAGCTACTTATGCAACCACATTATTCATCGTACTTTTACTACTGAGTAGTTCAACAAGATTAACCGGTAAAACTTCCGTGTTATTTTAATAAAATATTTTTGTCGCTTTTCTCAATCCGATGATAATTACATTAATAGGTCCACCAATGATTGAGTAGTTATACGAATATTCCCCGCTAAACCTAATATTCCCCAATTAAATCGAATATAATATAACCACTTGCATACTTTGCAAAATTTATAAATATTACCCACAACTATAACATTATATCAAATTATTCCATAATATTCAAAATAATATTTATAGAAAATTCATCTTTATTTATAAAAGTTTGGGTCTTACAACCTCCCTTCTTATGAAATTTACGCCCTCGAAATTAGGGTACGTACACAGGTATGTCGAAGAGGTAAGATACCTTGATTTCATTTGATTCTAACTCCCAAGTCATTTCCTCAACATCGTGGTTCCTCCACAAAACTTTGACTTGAGGTATAACCTTGGAGCGTAGAATATGTTGCTTCTTATCCAAAATTTGAACATGAACCTCTTCATACGCCAAATCTTCCGCTATTTCATCCTGCTTCTAATTCAATAATATGGTTCGGTCTTTTACATATTTACGTAACATGGATATGTGAAAATGTTATGAACACGAGACATATTTGGCGAAAGCGAGTCTATAGGCCACAGCCCTACTCGATCGAGGATTAAAAATGGACCGATGAATCGAGGATTAAGTTTTCCTCTCTTTCCAAATCTTAATCTCCTTTCCATGGAGCAACTCTTAACAACACACGATCTCCTATATCGAATTCCACGTCCTTTCGATGAAGATCAACACAACCGTATCTCTCTCTTCATATTGCTTCCACCAAATGTATTATCAATCATGATACATTTTGGTACTCCTGTGATGGATTGCAAATGGTGTGTTGGAGCGCTTCCATCATGATATCAGTACTTTTTAATCGTGGTCTTTAGGAACACAAAGTTCGGAGTCTACTCAAGTATTCCTTCTTCATCGATTCTGCTTCCTAAGATAGCAAGACCCTTTTGCACTTTCTTCCTCATACGCACGCCTCCGTGTCTCGTAGCTTGAAGCAGCAAATTTTAACTTTATCGATTAAAGCTCTGGTTCTACTCTATATTCGCTGATCATCACACGCGTCCTCAAGTCTTTAACTCTATCTCAATCAGCTAAGATAATCTGCTTCGGTTCTTGAAAACTTCTTCTCATATTCTTCGCAAATTCCAATCGAACTTTGTATCTTTTGTCACCGAAAGTCGATGGAGTAGCGATTGAGAAAATCCTTCACTAATCTCCGATAATAACCAAATTAAAGCGCATGAGCCGATTCTCAGTTCTTGATTGAGGTTCCAAGCGCCTTTCAATTACACGTAATTGTGTGCCGAATAAGTCGTCCAAAGGACATGACTAGGAATTCATAATGCCCACAACAACCATTACTTTGCTCTTTTCGAATGTCGCTATTCGAATCTTCAATCATCTCCAGATATCCTAATGCTACGATCAATTTGAAAGAATTTCGCTCCTTGTTGGTCAAATGTGAACAGACATACCTTGATGGTGTTATTGATTCAATAATCAATCTTGGAATAAAGTCGTGATACTCCCATCTTTTCTTCTTCTACTCATAATGAGAGGGCACCCTCAAGGAGAAGTAATCCAGGACGAATAAAGCCAATGTATTCTAACAATTCCTCGCAGTTGGCCTCTTTAACTCCTGAAGTTCAATCTTGAGAGCCATTCGATATGGGCTTTTGGAAATAGGTTTGTAAAGGTCGATACAAATTTAATTTCACTTCTCTGGGTAGGCCGAAGTTCTTCAGAGGAATAAAGCGAATGCTGAAATTTATTAACAATAGAAATATCTTCAAAACCGACGTATTTTTGTTTAAATCGTGACATGAGCTAAGAAAGCTTGACATCCGGAATTTTCAATAAAACGAATAGCTTTATGGCTTGAGATGACCATGATTGATTTTAATGGTTTGATGCTTTACGTTTGAATTAAGCATAATAGGTTGATTAAGAATAATAGGAAAGACACTTAAAACAATCAATTTTTGTATGATAAGTAGTTAACCAATCAATCCCTTTAATCACATCAAATGCAAGTATTTTTAATGAAATAAGATCGACGGGTAATGTGAGGGCACCGATTTGAACCAAACAAGACTTATAAACAAAGGGATGTAATGAAGGTTTCTCCAACGGAGTTTCCACGATAAGTCGAAAATCAAATTTCTCCGAGTCAAATTTAATCGATGAGCGCAAGTTGGAGAAATAAAAGAATGGGTAGAACCCCAGGTATCAAATAAAGTATAGACTTCATTAGAGTTTATGATAAGCTTACATTGATGACCCTCATTCGGTTCCTCGCTTCTCTGGGAGGTCACAACAAACGCTCTCCTCAGACTACCGTTTTTGATTTTCTAAGGACGCACCTTTGGTGCCTCCATCCTAGTTAATTTGTCTTGAAAACGGCAAAAATCGAGCTAAGTGACCTTCTTTCCACAATTATAACATGTTTTGACTAAGACGGCACAGCTTCTCCGCTTTCATGAAATGTCCATTTATTATTTTGGCTAAATTACCACCGGAGTGGTTACCGATCAAACCCGTTGATTCCTCCACGCTTGTTGTCACCGCCTGATGACTACATTTCTTTTAGTTAAGGCTGACTGCGCTATCGCTACCCACTAACTCCCAAACCTCTTAAAACATTCGCTAAGTATTCTCTCTTCATTATCCACCATGGGACGAACTGCGATAACCCGCAGAATTTTGCCTCGTACATTGGCCATATTGTTTTGTTCCATACTAATGCTATCCTATCTCGACCATTACTCACGAATAGTGAGGGACTCTTACTCTATCCTGCGGACCATTACTCCAGTTCCCCCACTCGTCCCGCCTATGTTCTAATTTCCCGAAGAAACATGAAGAAAAGGGTGAGCTCAACTAGCCCAAAGAAGAAATATTACACTAAGATAATGCGTAATAAATTATCAATAGCCTTCAACATTGTTAAACCGATAAAATATAATAAACATCAAGTTTAATCAAGTGAAATGAACAAGCAATCCATTAAAAGAGTCAACTAGAAAAATAAAATCTACTATCTTTTATGATTTAAAAGGTTTTTCATCATCATATAGCTGAGACTCACTTTTAATAAATAATCCATCATCGAATCACCCCGCATACACGCCAAGGATATTCTTTAGTATCACGACCACAATTATTCCCGCATCTATGGGCCAAGAATAGTTGGTATTCATTAATGGTCATGATCATGCCAACAACAATCGATCAATGCACTACTGACCACCGAGGACTTTTACCACATCATTTGTAACATTACTAGTCATGATTACACCGAATAATCCTCGTCATAATCATACCAAGTCCATCCATGCTCTACAATGCGTAGATGACTTTAAAAAAATATAAACATGAGGATGATGACAATGATATAAGAATTCAATAAAACAAGTTCAAGAATTAAGTTATTCAGAACTAATAACATCCAAACCACAACATGATACCGCTTTGTAGAGTAAAATTCAAGAATGATCGTAAGAATATTTCCATGAAAGATATGGATGAAACACAAATATCAAGGATATTCTACTAATTTCATGGAGTATAGAAGTCAAAGTTTTAACCAATTTGGGTATAATAAATAATGGAATAACAAAAGAAATCACCATGCATGCGGTGCCAGATGTACAGATGTTATTCCAATGTATCAATAATAACGAACTGTGTCGTGAAATTCACAAGCGACAGGATGTTCCAACGAATAATAAAGATGGAACTGCATCCTGTAAAAACACACGTATAGGATATTCCAATGTAATGATAAAGATTTTAACTAGGTCCTGCAGTAAACACATGCATGGATGATGTCCAATGAATAATAAAGATTTTAACCCGGTCGTCCTGTAAAAACACACGCATGGATGTTCCAAATGTAATAATAATAAAGACGGAACAAGGTCCTGTAAAACACCGCATGTAGATGTTCCAAATGTAATAATAGAAGAATGGAATAAAAGAAGAAGATCACCAAGTATAAGGGATTCACAGATACAAAGTTATTCCAAATGAGAATAAATAAGAATGGAATAACAAAAGAAGTTCTCTTCATGAATACAAAAGAATAACACCTCTTACTTGCACAACAAATAATATTCCTACCTTAGAAGAATCAATATCGCAAAGTGAAGTAGCGTATCTTTTCTTCTTCTCTCTATAGTTTCTCTCTCTAGAGTTTCAAAGGAATTCGTAAGAAAATAATGAAGGAATGAGCTTCATTTATAGGAAAATAGAATGCATAAGAATTAATCCAAACTATCTGCATTGATTTACTTTAATCGACGGTCCATATTTAAAGAAAAAATCTTTTAAATAAAATATAATATATTCTATTTATATAAAAAACATTTTACTATGCAAACACTATGCAACACTATGCAAAACACTAATTTTAATAAAATATTTTGTCGCTTTCTCGATCAATCCGATAATAATTTCGCTAGGTCCACCAATGATTGAGCCATTGCATTTAATATTCCTCGCTAAACCGAATATTCTCCACCAATCGAATATAATATAACCACTTGCATACTTTGTAAAATTTATAAATATTACCCACAACTATAACATTATATCAAATTATTCCATAATATTCAAAATAATATTTATAGAAAATTCATCTTTATTTATAAAAGCCGGGTCTTACAAAAGACATCATATGACATGCCATATGAGGCCATGACTATAAAGTGCATCGCAGAAAAGAACCTAACAAACTATCACAAAAAAGCTTCTGAAATGTACTCAAGTCAAGACAAACAAGCTTAAACAAGCATTAAAAAAAACAGACCAAAGCCATGCGACAGAACTAGAAAATTTAAGTTTCAAATCAAGTCGGCCCGGGATCGCCACTTTTAGGTCCATCAACTAGATTCCACAGCATAAGCACATGGACCACCCGACCAAGGACTTCCTGTACGCCCACTTCCTGCACGGCCTGCACGAAGCTCAAGCTCAACCACCTCGCCCAAAGACCACAAGACGCCCAAAGACTACGCTTTCATGATGCACGCCCAAAGATCAAGCTTCATGCTCGCCCACTTCAAGCTCACCCACCTCACCCACCTCTGCTCGCCCACTTCCTCACTACCTCGCCCACCTGCTGCTCGCCCACCTGCTCACTACCTCATGTTCATGTTCGCCCAAAGTCATGAGAAACACTTGCACAAGCTCGCCCACACCAGCCTCCTACTCATGCTCACCCATCACTTAGATTCCTTTACTTAGATACCACACCAGCCTCATGCTCACCAGCTCACCCAAAACACACCAACACCAAAACCCTGCCCACCTCGCATAGATAGGCTAAACACAGTGGCTAAAGCATTATAAACAATTACAATAGCCAGGTATAGAAATATTGACTGAAATTGGTAGCCTTTAGGAAAGATTTAAATGTTGACAGTCTAGATTTAATGATGTTTATAACATCTTTTGCCAGGGCTTGAGGGGGAATGATGGAATTTCTGTGAAGCTTAGCATTGCATGCTTCCTAAATTTTGTAGAATGAGACTGCAAGAGTGAGACACATAATGTTTCTGAACATTTTTGTTCCTTGGAAGGAAGAAAGGTAATCCAAAATTTCAGCCCAGGAGTTTGAGATACTATTCCACTGACCCAAGTCCATAGCACTATGAAAAATAAATTTAGAGTACTCACAAAGGAAGAACAGATGTTCAAAGGATTCAGAGTGTGCTTGGCAAAGTTGACATACCATCCTGATGCCCGAATAAAGGATCGTCCTATCATTTGTGGGAAGCCTCTTTAGGATACCAAGCCAAAGAATAAAAGAGTACCTAGGAACATGAAATTTATTCCAAGGAATAAAATCCCAGGAGACTGGCTATTGCCTTGCTCGGATGGAATTCCAAATGTGCTTAGCTTTCAAATTTGTGATGTCAATGGAGTCCCAGAGAAGACTGTCAGCAGAAGAGGAAGGAAAGGGGAGGACTTCAATCATTTGTTAGAAAAGGATGACCTCGTGATGGTTGCTGCGAGGGAGGCTCCAAGAATTTCCTTGAATAATGTTACTGACTTTAGCATTGGGTGGAAATCCAGTGTTCTGAAGCAGAAAGGGGTGGGGTTGATAGTCGTCCCTTACACCCATGGATCATACCAGAGATTAATCCTATCACCCCTTCCAACACAAAAGACAATATGTTCTAGAGCCAAGGGTCTTAGTTTTAGGATCTACCTCCATGTCCAAGAGCAGTCCGGTGGTATAGGGATTTTCCACAACAATTTATAGCGGAGGAGGGTCACTTTGGCCCATGCTGCCCAAAGGGAGGAAGGTTTGAAATTTATAAGGTTCACCAAATGTAGCAAGATGAGAGACCTATTCCAGTCTAGAAGACTCATAAGGCCCAGTCCTCCTTCAGAAGTAGGGAGGGAGATAACAGACCAAGAGACTTTGGCCCCATGTTTTGCAAGCGAGGATCCCTTCTAGAGGAATATACATAGAACAGATTGGATAGCTCTGATGACAGCTTTAGGAAGTATGAAGTGGGAGTTCCAAAAGGATTGGATAGAGAACATAACTGATTTGATGAGTTGCAGTCTCCCAGAGTATGCTAGAATTTTTGAGGTCCAAGAAGAGACACGTAAGGCAGCAATCTATGCTGCCAACGCGATTACCCCGTCTACCTCTAAAACCTAAGCCACCTTAGGTTGTGTCATCCTCGAAGTAGGCCATTGGTAGTTGTTAGCCGCCATTGTCTCAACTAACTCATACGCTTCCTCATATCTCTTAACCATAAATGATCAACCCAAAGTTGCATCGATACTCGTCTTGAGATTCCCATTTAACTCGTTGTAGAATGTGTTCATCTGCAACCATTTTGTAATCCGTGATGTGGGCATTTCCTTAAAACTCCTTGTATCTCTCCCATACCTCATATAACGATTCACCGTGCTACTGTTCAAACATAGTAATCTCATTCCTCATTTTTGCAGTCTTTATTGGTGGGAAAAATTTTGCTAAGAATTTTTGAGCAAGGTATTCCCATGTAGTTATTGATCCCGACGGTAGTGAGTGTAACCAACCCTTCGCCTTATCCCGCAGAGTGAATGGGAATAAGCAAAACCTGAATGCTTCATCCGACACCCCATTATACCTGAAAGTGTCACATATCTCCAAAAAGTTGATCAACTGTTCATTCGAATCATCATTTGCAAGTCCCCCAAACTGAACTGAGTTTTGGATCATTTGAATCGTCCCAGGCTTGATTTCAAACGTATTTGCAGCAATCGCTTTCTGGTCTTCGGCAGCCATTACTTCTTCTTTTTCAGAATTCTCAAAGTCTTCCCTAGTGTCATTGATCCACTTACTTAACCTTTGAAATCGTTTTTTGATGTCATCCTCCAAAGGAAACAAATCTAGGTTTTTGGAACGAGTTTGCATAAACCGACTTCAAGAACCTGAAATAGAAAGAACGAAACAAAAAGAAAAAATGTTTAAGTAAAACTGGACTAATTAAACAGATATTGTAAAATTATTAAAATCTATAATAGTCCCCGGGAACGGCGCCAAAAACTTGTTAAGTAAAATCTATATATGCACAACACGCAAGTATACGTGGTTAACAAATAATAAAGTGATAAGTCAAGTATCGTTCCCACAGAGATTAGCAAGAAATTAACCCTCACAATTACCAATTTCCTATTAATCCAAATTTTATTAAACTAACCAATTTAAGAATTATAACTAAAAATAATAAAAATATTAAGATTACCAAACAATCAACAAACCCTAAAAACTAAATTTTTAAACAATTATTGGAGAATTAGGTTTACAACTTCACAATAAGCATCACTCTGATTATTACACCTTATTCCAGTTTAATTCACTATCCCAGTTTATTAATCAAGAACACTCAAGTAGAACTAGCCACCTCTCGATGTACTAATACCATATTAACTCAAATCCACAAATTAGATAGAATTAAGTTAAACACCTTAATTAACTAACTCACTATATCTCTATGTGAATTACAATCAAAGAAGGTTTAAATGTTTTTTTTTGCTAAGTTTGAGTTTGATAAAAGAGAAGGTTTAAATTCAAGTTCTCTATCCGATTACATGCGACGCTAGGCATATACCCTAACATTCATCAAGATTGCATTCATTCACAGAATTCAAGAACACATGTTATATTGACTAAGTCTAGACTTGTATTTCCTCTCTCGAATCCATACAAGTCCACATAACATTGGTGATCAAGCAATTCATAAATTCAAACATAAATCAATATAGATAAACTGAATAATAGCTTATTAAACTGAAAATCAAAGTTACATAATTATCATTCCACTCAAGGATCCGTTTTATCATATTATATAATGGTAATATGCCTCGGCTAAGGAAAGGGATAATATTCTGGCCCTGGGCCCTTGGTATATTTCCAATAAACTTCGTGTCTTAAGCAATGGAAGGAAGGTATGGATTTCAAATTTGATATTTGTTCTAAAGCTTCGGTATGGGTGAAATTCCATAATGTACCTTTGTCATATCTCTCTTCGGATGGTCTTAGTTACATTGCTAGTGCAGTGGGTATTACACTTTTCATGGACAAATTAACTGAAAAAATTGGAGCCAATGAATTTTGCGAGGGTCTGCATTGAGATTACACCCACTTCTGCTTTGCCTAATAGCCTTGATTTGGTGGTTATTGAAGAGGAGACTAACAGTGAAAAGATTGTTTCGATTAAAGTTGAATATCAGAATAAGCCCCAGTTATGCTCCCACTGTAAGTCATTTGGGCATTCCCTTGTTCGATGCCATGGGGCTAATTACAAGTGGGTTCAAAAAGCTCAGGTTGTGTGGACCCTATACCCCCTATTGGTGCCACTATTACTAGGCTCTTCGGTAGGCCTTATTCTCGACTCTTCAAATGACTAGACTCGGGTTTCTAAAGGCCCTAATCAGCAGGATCTCCTGGGTATTTCTGTGCCGGGTGCTGAAGCCCAAAATTCCTTTATGTGGTTAGGCTGTCCAGGAGGGATTCCTGAGTTTTCGGACACTGACTGCACCCCGTCTCCTAATCCTCTTATGGGAAAGCTTAAGGTTATTGATGAAAAGGCTGGTCGCGATATTAAGTCTAAACCTAGAGGTGGTTTTGATTTTTGGAACTCTAAGAAGAAAATTAAAGGAGGGGGTGGGAAATCCCCATCTTAATTTTTATTATTATTCTATTTATGGTAAATTTTTGCTCTATGAATATTAGAGGGATGAATATTAGAAGTGTAAATTCAAAACCTAACCAGGATAGTATTCTTGCTCTTTTGGGTAAGCATAATATATCTTTTGTTGGCATAGTTGAAACTAGAGTCAAGGCTCCTAAGTCTGATACTATTTCAAAGGCTATTAATTCTAGTTGGCACTGGCAATATAATTATGAGCACCATATTAATGGGAGAGTTTAGGTTGGGTGGGACCCAAGTGTTTGGAAGGTGAATATTTTATCAAAATCTACTCAGTTTATTCATTGTTCAATTATGTCTATTGCCCTTAAGTTTCACATGGTTGTTACGGTTATTTATGGGTTCAATACCTCCTCTTAAAGGAAAGCTCTTTGGACTGACCTGAGATCTTTAGCCCCCTCTATTAATCTTCCTTGGTGTTTGCTTGGGGATTTCAATGAGGTCTTATCTGTCTCTAGAATTGTTGGAGGACTTCAATCCTGGGACAGTGGGATGCAAGACTTTCTTGAGTGTTCCTCTGATTTACATCTGGCTGATCTTAGGGCAGTTGGGACTGCTCACACCTGGTGGAATTCAAATGACTCCAAACCAATCTACAAGAAGCTAGGCAGAGTTTTGGTCAATGATCTTTGGTCGCATCAGTTCCCTCTTGCTCAAGCTTTCTTTACCCCTAGAGATCTCTCGGATCACTGCCCGGCAGTGGTCCATACAGGCTTGATTGTGCCTTCTTGTCCCAAACCTTTCCAGTTCTTTAATTTCATGTTGGATCTCCCTAACTTCATTGAAGTGGTTCAGTCCGCTTGGAATATCTCTGCGTCGGGGGATCCTTTGCAGATTTTGGCTTGGAAGTTGCAAGCGGTAAAGAGGGCTCTATGTGCGCTTAACAAGGCTAATGGTAATTTGTCCTCTCTTGTGGATAAGGCTAGAAAGGTGCTTCATGAGACCCAGACCGCGATTTCTCTTAATCCGGCTGATCTCTCTCTTCTCCAAAGTCAGAGAGTTCAATCTCAAGAGTTATGGTTTGCTTTAGCTAATGAGGAGAAGCTGGCTAAGCAAAAATCTAGAATTCAATGGCTAAAGGACGGGGATAAAAATACTGGGTATTTTCACAATTAGATTAAGAATAGGTGGAATCAAAACAAAATTTTTGCTATTATGAATTCTGATGGTGTTATTCAAACTGGGAAAAAGGATATTCAAGACACTTCTGTCAACCACTTTTGTTGCTTGCTGGGGTCTTCTTCTCAGACTTTTAGTTAAGATTTTCAGTTGGGCTCCCATCCTCTTACTCGTATTGTTTCTTCTCAACAAGCTGCTTCTCTTGAAAGAGATATCTCTGGTGCAGAAATTCTGGCTACTTTGAAGTCTATGAAGAAAAATAAAGTCGAGGCCCTGATGGTTTCAATGTAAATTTTTTCCTGCATACCTGGGGTATTGTGGGGAGGGACTTTGCTATGGCTATTCAGTCCTTTTTCAAGTATAGTTGCTTACTTCGAGGTACTAACTCCACTGCCATTGTCCTTGTCCCTAAGGTTCTTCACCCTTCTACCATGAATGATTATAGGCCTATATCATGTTGTAACACTACCTACAAGTGCATCACTAAGATTATTACCGTCAAACTCAAGGCCATTCTTCCTTTGATTATATCCCCTTGCCAAGCTGCCTTTGTTGGTGGTAAAAGGATAAGAGATAATATCCTTCTTGCCCAAAAATTATTCAGGAACTATCATAGGTCTGCAGGACCGCCTCGCTGTGCTTTGAAAATTGATTTGTGTAAGGCTTTTAACTTTGTGTCTTGGGATTTCTTGTTGGCAGCTCTTCGTCTTTTCAAATTTCCTCCTAAATTTGTGTTTTGGATCAAGGCTTGCATTTCCTCCACATTCTTCTCGGTTAAGGTCAATGGGTCACTTTGTGGCTATTTCAAAGGGGCAAAAGGGCTGTGTCAGGGTGACCCTCTTTCACCTTACCTGTTTTTTATTGCTATGGAAGTCTTGTCCCTTATGCTTGCCAAGGTTTCCTTGGAGGCCCCTTTCAAGCACCATTAGAAAACGAAGCTGATGTCCATCACGCATCTTTGCTTTGCTGATGACCTCATTATTTTCTTCCATGGCGACATCCATTCTGTAAAGATTATAAAACTGTGCCTTGACAACTTTTCTGCCCAATCGGGACTTCATGTTAATGATTCCAAAAGCATGTGCTTTCTCTCTCAAGTTTCTAGGCCTCAGGCTGACTCCATAATTGATACTTTAGGATTTCAACTGGGTGGGTTTCCAGCGAAGTTTCTTGGTGTCCGTTTGATTACTTCTAAGCTTAGTCTGGATGACTGCCATCCTCTTATTGAAAAGATCAAAGACAGAATCTCTTCTTGGACTAATAAGTTTCTATCTTATGCTGGGAGAATACAATTGATTAAATCGATCATTTTCTTCATCCAATCCTTTTGTTCCTCTTACTTTATCCTTCCTGCTTCGGTGCTTAAAGCCCTCAAATCCATTATGAGTAGGTTCTTATGGAACGGTCCCTCCCTATTAAAATATGGTGCAAAAGTAGCGTGGAGTAAGATTACTCGTCCCTTTTCTGAAGGGGCCTTGCTATTAAGCAGCTTGAGGACTGGAATAAAGCTTTAATCATTATGCACCTTTGGAGGATCGTTAATCCTAATATCTGTTCTTTATGGGCTACTTGGGTACGCTCTGAATTGAAATCCAAGCATTTTTGGTGTATGCCTATTCCAAATGATTGTTCTTAGATTTGGAGGAAAGTGCTCCAGTTGAGAACCTTTGCAGCTAAGCACATTAGATTTTGCATTGGCAACGGAGAGAATACCAACCTTTGGTTCGATCCTTGGCTTAGTGAGGTTCCTTTGGCCGCCTTTCATTCCCCTCTGATTACCAATTCTGGCCTAGGACCTAATGCATCTGTGGGTCATATTATTTGTAACTCAGTTTGGGTCCTTCCCTCTTCTAACCATAATGTTTTTATTGCGTTTAGAGATGCTTTTGATTCTAATAGGCTGTGTGATTCCTCTATGCCTGATCAGATTTTTTGGGACAATATTAAAGTTACTGAGGTTAAAGCTACTACAGTGTGGAACTCGATTAGGCAAATTGGTGCTGTAGTTCTGTGGGCCAATTTGGTGTGGCATAAATTTCTCGCCTCTAGATTCTCTTTCAATCTGTGGCTGACTTTTCATAGGGGCTTGGGCACTATGGATAAACTAGCTAGTTTTGGTATTCAGGTGAACCCTATTTGTGTTCTTTGCTCCACTGAACTGGAATGGTTTGATCACTTGTTCTTTCAATGCAACTATTCCTTCCGTGTCCTTATCTCTATTCTCAGACAGTGTGGTTGGAGGGGTTGGAGTAGGAGCTGGGGGTTCAATCACTAAGTATCTTATTCACTATGATAATCCTCTTTTTCACCATAGTCTTATTCATCTTGGGTTTGCAATGGTCGTCTACAGATTATGGAATGAGCGTAAGCTAGGATTTTCTCCAACAAAGTTATTCCTGTTAGGACGCTAGTTCAAGAAATTTTGCATTTGATAAAGTGTAGCCTTCATACGAATCTCATATTTAATCGGGTCAAAGATAGATTATGTTATAGCCATCTAGTTCTATGAAGAGTCGTTGTTGTGCATTTTCCTTTTTTCTTGGAGATTGGATTATGGGTGTCATTTACAGATTTTGTTTGGCCTTTCTTGTGCTAGCTACAGCGTCCTGTTGCAGTTGCAGATTGTTGCTGCTGTTCTGACTGCTTGGGATTTATTAGCTGCACAGGGGCTGCTTTGGGGTTTCTGGCCCTATAGTGAAGTCTTCCTCTGTTGCTGCATTTCGGATGCAGGTTCAGCTGTGGACATCTCTAGGTCTGCAGGTCTGATGTTGTCGTCTTTGCCATATGGTGCTTTTGGTGATTTAGGTGATTTAAAGCCACTGAGTGGCTGGCCAGGGTTCATTCTTGCTGTTTGCTTTTGATGTCGCAGTGGGTCGGTTCGGGCTAGGCTTGGACTGGGCTTTCTACTGGGTCTGGCTAGCAGGTTTAGGTCGTTTGTTGCAGGCTACTGCTGCAGGTTTGGAGCATCCTTTTAGGAGTTGGTGCTGAAGGGCTGCTTTATCATCCTTCATGCTTTCTTGTATAGGATGGGTTGGACTCTGCAGATTGACAGAAGGTGGCTATTGTGTAAAGAGTCTCTGGTCTGCAGATTTTTTGGTGGGGTCTGAGGGTTATGCCTGGGCAGTGGCTGGTCTGGTTTCTGTTGCAGACTGTTTGGCCACTGCTGTTTCTTTTTAGGCAGCTATGGTTAGGCTGTTTTGCCTGGGCTTGAGCTGGGGTACACTGGTTTTGGCTGGTCTCGGAAGTTGGTTGGCCTTGCGATGCTACAGTTTGGTTTTCATTATGCTGGCAGTTTTCATACCTTGGTTTTCATGCAGATGGGGCGTTTGGGCTGTTGTGTGCTACTGTTGGGCTGTTTGGATTCTAATGTTTGCTTTGTGTTGTACTGGGTTGTTGTTAAGACTGTCTTGTCTGGGGATTTGGCTTCTGTTTGTTGGTGAATGCTATTTTGCACTTACTCCTTACCTTGCTGGGTTGTGTGGTGCTGCTACGGTTTATAATGTCTGATTTCATGCCAGCTGGTTGTTTATTATTGTTGCTTTATTCCTGGTTGGATCCTTGTATGCTAATGTCTAGCTCTGGTTTACTACTGCCATCATTGGGCCTGTCCTGTGATGGCTATGGTATACTGATTGGGTTTAACCCATGTACTTTGTACTTATTCTTTCTTTTATTTCAGTCTAAATTTAAAAAAGAATATTCTAATTTAATTTAATAATTAAATTAGAGAAAGTTAGTAATGATTAATTGAGTTGTTGAATAATTATGTGTTAATTTCATTTAATAATTGAATTAGAGATTTAAAGTTTTGTTAAGTAAAATTATAATTTTAAATGATTAATTAAAATATTAGAATTTAATTAATTAGAGGGTGACCATTAAACCATATAGCAAGTGATTTATTAAAATAAATTAGAAAGTTTTAATTCAGCTTTTCTAAACAAGGCTTAAGATATTAAGTCTTTATTTTTAATTAGTTTTATCCAAACAAAGCCTTGTGGCTTTTGAATTTTTAACTAACAAATTATTTTGAAAATTTTTAACTGATAACTTATGTTTAAATTTTGTAACTAATAGAATTTAATTATACGCATTATGTCTGTCAGTTTTTATTTTCACGCATAAGTGGCTAATTTTATTTGGCTTATACTTAGACTAAGAAGTAGAGAATACAGAGAAGAAGAGAGAGTTTGAGTTTGAGTTTGAGAGAAGAGAGAAGAGAGAAGAGAGAAGAGAGAAGTTCTGTGAATCAAGGGATATATAGGGGATTAATCCAAACACTTCTTTGTCATCTAACAAGGTTTAATCAAGCAAAATGAAGGTATAATTTTAATTTCTAAAGCCGTAGTTACTATATATAAAAAGTTTTCTATGTTCTTGAGTTTCACTGTAAAATAAAATTTGTTTTCAAACGCTCGGTAATGCAATTGTTGATGAATTTTTGGTGTATAAGTGATTGACTGTGTTTATATGGAATCGTAATGTTATAACTAACATTTATCCAAGGATTTCGTATATTAATTTAGGAAATCACATTCAAAAAGAAGAGAAATTGATTACAATAAGTGTGTGTATGCATATAGCTTGTTAGAGTCCAAAATTGATAGTTGATTTGTGAACTAAATTGTAAATTGATTCTTGAATGTGTTAATTCATTAAGAAACAAAAAGAATACAGTTTGAATGAATTGATTTGGTGTAGTAACGAAGTTTCAGTGATGATTTTTGCTAAAGATGTCAAAATAGAGTTTTGGCAAAATTATGGAATTCAAAGGACTTAACTGATTGTTGTTGTTGTTTTATTATTTTAAATCAGTATATATATGTTGTGTAATGTTTATATGAAGCCTTTATTATTTGGGTGTATGTAATTTGCTGCTTAATTGGTGAAGTTCGTGACTTTTTTGGGTCTAAACAGAGAAAGAAACTGTTTGCGTAGTTAAAGCAAGTCTAGCAATAGAGAGAAATCATGGCTTCGCAATCATCTTCTAAACGCCAAAGGGGAGAGAGTTCACGGCCATCTCAACCAACCCGCACCTTCGATCGCCGGAAATTCGCAAGTGCTGCCGCCGCCGACCGGTATGACTACTTGCTCACCAAAGCCTACCGGAGCGGGGGTTGGCACCTAATCCTAACGATGGGGAGATGAGGCCTCAAATTTATCAAAAGGTGTGGACAAAATTCACTGAAGAGCCGGAACCAGTCGTTGTCAACATTGTCAAGGAATTCTATGCAAACGCTGAGGATAAAGAACCATTCCACGCGTTTGTGCAAGGTCGGTTGGTTCCATTCAGTGCGGATGCAATCAACACCTACTACCAAATGCGGGTACCTCGCCACTGCCATTATGCTCATCTACGAAATTTTGATCCGGACTATAATGCTATAATCACGGAGATGACAAAGCCGGGAACATCTTGGATGAAAGGTCAGAAGGGAGGCACCGTGTTCCATAGCAAGAACCTTAGCCGGTATGGAAAAATCTGGTACGCATACCTATGCGCAAAATTGCTTCCGTCCCAACATACCTCGGACGTCACAAAAGAGAAGCCGTTACTGTTGTACGCCATTGTGCAAGATTTCATTATCGACGTCGGGGCCATTATCTGTTTCTCCATCCCCCGGTGTTTACGTGGAAATTTTTTAGGTAGCTTGCCACACCCATCACTCATTTGTGGGTTGTGTCGCAATGTAGGGGTTAGATGGTCCGATGACGAGCCCACACAAATGTCGCTTGCGTTGCTTGATTCTAGAATGAAAGCGCGATATTTCGTATGGGCAGGGGGGCGAGTCACATCCGTGTGGTCTGGGTTTTATTTTTCCGCCAGATTCGGAAGACGACGTTGATGCTACAGAGACATCGGGGGATGATGATGAAGCCATGGGCGATCAAGGCCAAGCAGGTACCATAGGCCGAGGCCATATCCAGTCCTCAGTTCCTTGATTTCCAAAATCAAATGAATGCGGACAACAAAGCAACACGTCAGGAAATATGGCGATTGGCAATGAGGCAAGATCACATGTTTGATGTTATGAACGCATCTTTCGCCTCACTCAACACAACCCTTCAGAGCTTAAACCCGGCGGCCCAATTTCCATATCAGCAGCCCATGTCAATGCCAAGGTTTCCATCATGTGATTCGGACAAAGAAAAACAACAACCACCTCCTTAGACTTAAGCGATAGCAGGGAAGTCCTCACGAACTTATTTTGACTATTCATCCAATGAGGACATTGTATTACTTAAGTTTGGGGGATTTAAATACATGTTTGCATGAATATGTAGTACTTAGGTTACATTTTGTCATTTAAATTTCAGTATTGCATATTAATTTTAGTATTGCATAACAGCTTAGGTGCATACATAATAGCTTAGGGTAATGTTTGTCATTGCATTGTTTTAGTTTATAAATAGTTCATTTTGTAAAAGAAAAAAAAATTAGTTAGTTAAATATTGTGTTTGCGTAAGTCCATCAATGTTGTAGTTCACATTATTTGTGGGCCAATGATGAGATTGATAACAAGTTAACAAATACAGTATTGAGTATTAGAACTGTGATACAATTTCTGGTATGAATCGAATCTTACACTTGTTTGAAACTGGTAAAAAAAGGATAACATGAATAATAACATCGTTGTTGACTGGTCAGTTCAAATTGATACATAAATAGTCTCTAAAGAATAATGCTAGAGTAAATGAGAAAATGACAAGGATAGACAGTAAAGGCAAAAATTAGGCAAGAACCTAAGTTTGGGGGATGATATGTGGGGTATATAAGCTTTATCTAAAAAAAAGTACATATATTGTGACTAGTCTTGTTTTGGGGCCTTTGTTACTTGAGCAAGTATGCGTTCGAGGGGATTGTCTTTACACCTAGCGTAGTCTTTTATGGTCTGAGAGTCGTTGGTTGAAAACTCGCTAAGGGGTAGCACTATCAGCCTAATGGGATGAGACATTGCACGATCTTGTATGTATGTATACATAAAAAAAATGTGAATAAAACGAGAAAAGAGCAAAAAGCTCCCGTACATAAAAAATATATATATATATATATATATATATGAATAAAGTTTAAGTACCCTGCTTGAACCCCCAAGATTAGTGATTGTTTAGTTTTAGTTGAAGCTGTCTACGTTTGGAATTTTTAAGTTTGCATTGTATGATTCCTTCTAAGAGATTGATTATGTATTGAATTTGAGTCCGTATCAGTTATCAGGGATGTTGATCACACACACATTATACCAGTGATGATGGCTTTAGATTTGTGGATTAAAATGGAATTGTAGATTGGTTTTTGGTTGTTGACATTGTATAGTTGCTTGTTTTCGTTGAGGCCATTAAGATAATCTTAATTATGCGATATTGTTGGATTCGAAAGCGTATAAGTGAGGTCATATTCATTTCATTTCATCTCATTGTATTGCATTGCATGTAGTTGTTTTGTGCTCGAGGACTAGCACGATTTAAGTTTGGGGGATTTTGATAAGTGGATTTTAGATACGCGAATCAATGTCCATTTCATGCGTAATTGTTGCTAAATTCTTATGATCATGTTCGTTTTTACTTGTTTTTGTTATTTTATGTGTAGGATGGTTGTTGTGGCATTTAACGTGTATTTGGAGCTATTCGGTGTGATATGGAGTTAATTGGTACAAAGTTGGAAGAAATTTTGAAGTACAGCAAATCTTTTGGCAGAATAGAGGCCCAAGGCGTATATATTTATTTATACACCCCAGGGCTGGGGTCTTCAATATCAGTTGAAAGAAAGGGAGCCGTAGAAGGCTTACTTATATAAAACATTACCCTACAGGGGCTGGGGTCTCGGTTGAAGTAGACTCTCATTGTTCTTTGAACTTTGATGGGAGTTGGTTTCTAGCATTTGGATAGCGTATGAACTCTAATTGAAGGGAATTTTCGGTTGGGACTTGTGTGTTGGACATCTACTACTAAAAAAACAACAAATTAAACAACACACAAGGCATAAGAGGAAGATTAAGCTCAGTTTTTTCTAAGAAAGATGTGGAGGAGTATTTCAAAGAGATTTTTGAGACGATTGCGATTCTAGGCTACGAGAAGGGTGTTTTCAATATTCTTCGTTTTAGGCTATTATTTATAATTGACAGAATGCTTTCTATGATTTTTCAGTGTTTATTTCGTTTATTATATGAACTAATTCATTTTTTAGGCTTATAATGGATCTTTAAGTGAAACGATGATTTTGTAAATTTTGATTTCCATTTTAATCATCTATTTCCAGTTTATCTATATTGATTTGAGCTTGAATTTATGAATTGCCTAATCAATAATTCTTTGTGGAATTTGTATGGAATCGAGAGAGGATATTCAAATCTAGACCTAATTTATATAGTATGTGTTCATGAATTTTGTGAATAGCAGAATCTTGATGAATGTTAAGGTAGAGATATGTTTGACATCGCATGTAATCGGATAGAGAACTTAATCTTAAACCTTCTTTAATTGTAATTCACATAGAGATATAGTGAGTTAGCTAATTAAGGTGTTTAACTTGTTTCTATCTTAATTGTGGATTTAAGTTAATACAGTATTAGTGCATTGAGAAGTGGTTAATACTACGTTCGTGTTCTTGATTAATAAATTGGGATAGTGAATTGAATTGGAGTAAAGGTGTTAACATCAGAGTGAAGCTTAAGGTGAAATCATAAGTCTAATTCTCCATTAATTGTTTGAGGTTTTTATGATTTGGCATGATCATATTATTGATCATTCAGGATCAATAATGTTGCATTGAATTATTGAAAACTCCCATTAATGAAATAGTCTTCCCACCATTAGGGGGAGAAAAGTCATTGCCTGAAGCACGACGTTAGATCATTTCCTGAAGCACGATGGGAGATTAATTGGAATGTGTCAATCTTATTTAATCCTGATTCTCATACAAATCAATATGAACTAGAAATTCAAAGGATTATTCATTTGCAATGAATTGCAAATTAATTACCAGAATTATTCACCGATAATAAGAAAAGTGTGATATCTCACATTTTAGCTGCTAATACTCTAGAAGAGATTGAAGTCCCTATAGGACAATCAGTTAATACAACAACAAATTGAATCAAAATCACACTTGAAACATGGAAGAATGATCGATGTTAAAGATAAAATTTCCCAGAAGAAGAAAGTACAAGAAAAACAAGTTGCAGCCTATAAAGAGGCTATGCCCATGAAACAGGCTACAAAAGTTATTGATCTATCCAAAACTTATGAAACAAAATCTCTTGTAAATAAAACTCTTGAAGAGTTATCTCCTGAAGAGGATGAGTTATCCCCTGAAAAGGATTAGGTACCTGAAAATAACGAGATCTCGAAACATTATGTGTATAATAAGGAGACGAATATATTGGATAGAAATAAAATTATTATCGACAACATATTTTTATATAAAGTTGTTCTTGATATTACCAGAAGTAATGATCATGAATTTGAACCATAAATTATTGATGAATGTAGAAATATTTGGCCAATGTGAAAAAAAGGCGATTCAAGTATAACTAAATTCACAAAGTAAACGTGAAATTTTTGGACCTGTAGACCGAACACCTGAAGGTGTAATGCCTATTAGATATAAATGGGTATTTGTACGAAATAAGAAAAATGAAATTATATGGTACAAAGCGCGACTTGTAGCACAAGGTTTCTCGCAGAGACCTGGTATTAATTATGGAGAAACATATGCTCCTGTAATGGACACAATTATATTCAAATTTTTAATTAGCTTGGTAGCAAAAGAAAATTTGGATATGCGATTAATGAATGTTGTTACAACATATCTTTATGGATCATTAGATAATGATCATATATACATGAAAATCCCTGAAGGATATAAAATGCCTGAAGCATATAATTCTACATCTCGAAGTATGTATTTTAAGTTACAAAGATCTTTATATGGGTTAAAGCAATCTAGATGCATATTATGGAATAATCGCCTAAATAGATATCTTTTGAAAGAAGAATGTGAGAATAATCCAATTTATGCATGCATTTTTTTCAAAAGATCATAATATGGATTTGCTATTATTACTGTATTTATTGATGAAAGATCTTGCTCCAGAAGAGTTGACAAAAACAACAAATTTGAGATGAAAGATATTGGTAAAATAAATTTGTGTCTTGGCCTACAAATTGAACTATGGAATTCTTGTTCATCAATCAACATACACAGAAAAAGTCCTGAAGTAACTTTACATGGATAATGTTAATCCTTTGAGTACTTGAATGATAGATTGGTCACTTTATATCAATTAAGATCCATTTTGATCATAAGAAAATAATGAAGAAATTTTTGGTCCTGAAGTACCATATCTTTGTACAATTGGTTTCTTGGTCCTGAAGTACCATATCTTTGTATAATTGGTGCTTTGATGTATATTGTAAAATTTCTCATGACCTGATATACCATTTGCAATTAACTTACAAGCAATATGAATCAAAACCACAGTTAGTTGGATCTGCTGATGTAGAGATTATCATAATTTATGGAGTAAGTTGTGAATGTATTTAGTTGAGATCATTAATTCAATATATTTGTGTGAACTGTGGATTATCATCAATCATAAATAGTCCAACGATATTATATGAAGATAATGTCACTTGTATCACTAAAATTAGAGGATGTTATATCATGGGTGATAGAACCAAGCATATTGCACCAAATTTATTTTAAGCCCCAGAAGAATGGCGATATTGATATCAAGCATATATGATCATGTGATAATTTGGTTGATAGATTCATTAAGTCATTACTAACTATGATTTTGAAGAAGATGGTGCACAATATTGGCATATTTTGACTTAATGATATTTTTACCATGAACAATGGAAATTCTATGTACTTATGAAGGGGAGTAAAAAGGATATGTGCTGATTGTACTCTTTTTCCTTCGCTAAGGTTTTTTCCCACTGGGTTTTCCTTTGCAAGGTTTTAATAAGGCAATCTCAAGGCACTAGAAGTTATACAAGAATATTGTACTCTTTTCCTTAGCCAAAATTTTTTCCCACTGGGTTTTTTTTGGTAAGGTTTTTAACGAGGCATATTCTTAGAAAATTGCTATAAAAGGACTCCATCCATTCTGTATGAAGACAATGCTGCATGTATAGCTCAATTAAAGGGAGGATACATCAAAGGAGATATAAGAAAACATATCTCACCAAAATTCTTTTCCACACATGACGTTGATAAGTGTGGTGACATTGATGTTCAACAAATTTGATCAAGAGATAATCTAGCAAATTTGTTCAGCAAAGCATTACCAACTATAATGTTTGAAGGATTGCGTCGCAATATTGGAATGCGATAGTTGGAGGACTTAATGATACATTCATGAGGGGGAGCTTATACGCACTATACTCTTTTTCCCTTAACCATGGTTTTTTTTTCCCATTTGATTTTTTCTGGTAAGGTTTTTAATGAGGCAGCTTTCTATGTGTATGGATATACAATAGACATCCAAGGGGGGAGTGTTATAAAATTATAATATATATATTTGTGGATGTCTAAATTTAATTGTAATGATCTTTGGAATTTTGGAACCCCCATGTTCATTAAGTAACTCCCATGTTCATTAAGTTTTAAACTCATGACTTTTGAGTTTTGAAACTTCCAAGTCCATGTATCTATAAATAAGAGCATTGTAATAGAGAATGGTGGAGATATGATGGATATAAGAATGATATATAAAAATATTATGAGACATGCCTCTTTTCTCTAATCATCTTGTTCTTAATTTTTAGTAATCTTTTATAACAAATAACTAATAATTAACCTGACTAGGGATTGTTCTAGCATGGAAGAGAGAATCAGTTTGAGGCGGTGAATCGTTGTAAGAATTTTAATTATAATTTTTAAATTACTAAAATCATAATACTAAATAATATTATAATTTTAGTAATTTAAAAATTATATATCAATTAATATTATACTAAATAATATTATAATTTTAGTAATTTAAAAATTATAATTTTTAAACTAAATAATATTTTTAAACTATATAATATTATTTAGTATTATGATTTTAGTAATTTAAAATTTTATATCAATTAGTATATAGTATTATGATTTTAGTATTTTAATAATGTAATTTGAATTTTTGTTGTTTTGATTAATTAACAAAATAATTTGAATTTTAGTATTTTTAATTTAATTTTTTTAGTATTTTAGTTTTTTTAAATTAGTATTTTAGTATTTTTTTAATTAGTATTTGATGTAAATATGTTATGTTTTGAATTTTAGTATTTTGATTAAATGTTGTAAATATGTTATACAACTTATTTTATTTAATTAGTTGTTTTGATTAGTTAACAAAATAATTTGAATTTTATTATTTTGATTAAATGATGTAAATATGTTATGTTTTTTTATTTTGAATTTTAGTATTTTTTGTTTTGATTAAATAATATATATTGTTTTAATTAGAATATATTTTATATTTAAGCATGTCACGCGCATCATCACATTTTAACCTCGTTTGTCTTCTGTTAATGGCAAGGGCACGGGCGACCCAAAAATATAACGTTAAGGGTAATTTTGAAAAAAAAATTAGTTTAGGGTGCAAGTGGGACATCGGGGTAAACATCGGGGCTTTTTTGACCCTTTACCCAAAAAAAAAGAAGAATCTTGAAAAGTTATAAAGATCCAAAGTTACCTAACTTTGATGTTAAAGATAAAAAGTAATAATGAATAGATAGAGTCTATAAAACTAAAAGTATAAAGGGAAAGGATATCGTAAAATTAAATGATCATAGAATAGAAAAGAATCGTAATAGAATACGATTATAATAAGAGATCACAACGTGATCTGAAAATGACATAGCAGGAAAGAGGATCAATCGAATGATTGAAAACTTTATAGCAAAATTGTTGTATGTAAGTTGTACTATGAAATGGTACTATGCAAACTCCGAAAAGAGTTGTAGATGATGAAATACGGATTAAATAAAATTCATATTGAGTAAGTGAAAGCTAGAATTGTGTGGAATTTCAATTGAGGACTAATGTGATAACTGAGTTGTACAAGCCTTTGTATTGGAAGAGGTTTTGTGCTTGGTTTAACGACCACTTAGTCTATCACCTTGATAATCATTGAAATGTTTGTGTCGTCGCTATTTTCTATATACATGATGAGAAGGTGATTCTTTTCTCATGTGTATAACGGATATGTAGAGAATATAAGGTTACGTGCGAGTTCTTAAAACTCATACTTATAGTAAGTTTGTGACTCCTAAGCGTATGGACAGTTCCTGATTGGTTCTTGGACTACGTATTTCTAGGACAAGTTCCTAAACTCATATTATTGTGGTAAGTTCCTGAACTCATGATGCGTGGCATGTTTAATGAACTATACTGGGGTATAGAAAAGTTATGGAAGAAGAACTGAGGATTTTAAGTATAGTAAGCTTTAAGTATGATAGAAATAGATAAAATTATTAAGAAATGGATCATTAGAGAAATTGAAGTTGATGGTGGAAGCATAGGTATTCCAAATCTTCTTGCTATACTAGACTTCAAAAAATTTTGACATCAAGCTAAATTCGCACTACGGTGCCTTTAAAAACAAATTTTGTTATCAATAACATATGGTGACAAAGGTGTGTATGTGGACTATGAGCCACTAACATCTCGTTCTCTATTACGACATGATAAGACTAAAATTAATTTTTCAATAGTTTTGAACCGTTTAAAGAAGAATCTATGCTAATTGCTTTGACTAGACACAAAATGATTTGAAATATATCAAAATGTATTTTATATGTCATCAATGTAGGGTCTGTTTTGAGTAGTTTCCTTAATTTGTTTGTGCGGTTAGATTTTTTGTAAAAATACTATGCCATGAGGTCTATAACATACAAAAAAATTGTTGTTATATGACTTATGGGTTGAGAATTAAAAATAGGAGAACATGCATGTCAGAACTACAATTTAGGCGACGCTGAATGTAGTCATGATGGGTTATTTTGACATTCGCCGTTCCAAAGTGTGTTTGGGCTAAATTTAAGACAATATTATATCTAATAAAGTTCCTAGAGAATAGATTTGACTGTATGTGATAGTTTACGTCATGAAACTTCTTTTCGGGCATAAATAATGCAATAAAAATATTATATAATTATAAATTTGCATATTTAAGTGAATGTAAGCCGGAATTGACATGAAAAATGGTTTTATAACGAAACAAAAAGTATGAAAGCATTAAAAAGTTGTAATAATCATAAAAGCGATGCAATGAAGATTTGCGTGGATCAAAATGGAGTTTTTGAGCTAAGATATATATATATATATATATATATATATATATATATATATATAGTAGTCAATCTGATGCTGTCGCTAAAGATTAATCCATTAATGGACCAAATTGACGAGATAATCACGATCGCTATATATATATATATATATATATATATATATATATATATATATATATATATATATATATATAGGTCATAAAAACACCTGACTTTTACTGCGATATCTACCCAACACCCTATACTTTTTTTTTGTCCAAAAATACTCTTAACGTTACATTTTTCGGATCACCCGTGCCCCTATCGTTAATGAATCTGCCACCTTGACAAACGGATGTTAAACCCTCTATGATGTGGCTAACATGTGACAATTTTTGCTAATGTGTACAAAAATTCATTAATAGAAATAATTAAAAAATCCAATTTTTATTAATTATTTATTTTATTTTTCTTGAAAACAAAATAAATAATTAATAAATAAAATAAAATATTTATATTTAATAAACAAAATAGATATTTATATTTATATTTAATTCATTAACACAAATAAAAAAAATTCTTCAACCCACCACAACACCACCAACCCATACCACCGATCCATTCTCACGACTCAGCCTCAAACCCACAAACGGTCCGACCGGCTGCAATAGAGCATCCCGAACCATCGAAGGCTCGAAGCACAACCAGTTATCTCAAATCAAAAAATCTTGAGTACACCACATATCCAGATCTAGATTGAGAAAATTTTTATTTTTGAAAAACAAATTTACACCTTCAAAATCAGATCTGGATGTTTTTAACATTTATTTTCGAACTAACATCCAAATAATGAAGGGATCAAAATCAGATCTGGATGTTTTTAAGATTTATTTTCGAGCAAATATCCAAATAATGAGGGATGATAGAAGAACGAAGAACAAAAGAAAGGAATAAGAAGACCCAAAATCACCATTCTTTGCTTTTCTCAATTTTCCGATGGGGAAATTTTCTGGATTTTGGTCACCGCCTGTTCACCGCCTGTTCGCCACTCTGTTCACCGCCTTAACTGATCACTACTGGGGAAAGAAACAAAAATGGTTATTCTTTAGATAATGTGTTTAAATAAAATAAGATTTACAAAAAGCATAATTGAATATAATACTAAAATATAATATTAACGTTAATACTAAAATATTAACGCTAAAATATTAACGTTAATACTGAAATATAATATTTTTAAAAATATAATATTAACGTTAAAAATATAGTACTAAAAATATTAGCGTTAATATTTTTACTAAAATATAATACTCTCTTTGCAAAATATTTTTACTAAAATATAAAAGTATTAAAATATTAAAATATTTTAATTTTTTTTAAAAACGTTAATTTTTGATATTAAAAACATTAATATTTTTGATATTAAAAAACGTTAATCTTTTATTATATTTTTGATATTAAAAATGTTAATATTTTAAAAATATTAAATTTTTTGATATGAGGTTAATATTAAAACGTTAATATTTTTTGATATAAAAATATAAAAATTTTTTAATTTTAAAAAAAATTATTTTTTTATATTAAAAAATTTTATTTTAAAATTCATGTAGTAAAAAAGGTTATTTTATACAACTAGTTTTATTTAATTAGTTGTTTTGAGTAGTTAACAAAATAATTTGAATTTTAGTATCTTGATTAAATGATGTAAATATGTTATGCATTTTTTATTTTGAATTTTAGTATTTTTTGTTTTGATTAAATGACATATTTACATGTGTCAGGGGCATTTTTAAACCTTTTCCATTTAAGCCTCCACGTGTCTGCCACGTCAGCCAATATTAACCCCGTTTGTCTTCTGTTAATGGCAGGGGCACGGGTGACCCGAAAAATATAACGTGAAGGGTATTTTTGGACAAAAAAAAGTATTGGGTGCTCGATAGACATCGCGGTAAAAGTCATGGGCATTTTTTGAACCTTCTCCCTATATATATATAGTGAAAATGTGAATATTTGCAAAACAAAAAATGTTGTAAGTGTGTTAGCAGGATAAAATGTTTATAAATGAGATAATGGTCCGAGTTGACTCATGAGTGGGCAAAATAATAATATAAAGATTATTTATATTAAAGGAATAATATAGTAAATTAAATTTTACTATAAAAAATATTTATTAGTTGTTTAAGTCCTGAATTAATGAGTAAAGGCATAAGATATTCCTAAAGTGGAATATAAATGATTGAAGATTTAAAGTGTAAAATATTTACATACTAAAATGTGAGGGACCTTTATTTGGTGTAAAAAGGTTAAAACGAATTAAGTTTCTAAATAAACTAATATTCATTTTGAGTAAGAATAAATAATATTAGTTTTATAAAACTAATAATTATTATTGATGAAAATACATGCATGTTTTGTAACATATTCAATTATCTAATATGTGTGTAAATGTAAATATAATTACAGTAGGAATTGTGGAGAAACTCTAGGTTAATTTTCTCGAAATATATTTTTTGAATAATATTATGGTGTGGATTTGATATAATGTTATAGTTGTGGGTAATATTTACAAATTTTGCAAAAGTAAGCAAATGGTTTTATAATATTCGATTGGTGGGGAATATTCATTTTAACGAGGAATACTCAAATGCGATGGCACAATCATTGGTGGACCCTACAACGGAGTATTGTCGTAGTTAGAAAATGACATAATTATCTTTTATAAAAATAACGGCGAAAGTTTTACTAGTTAAACCGTTGAACTACTAGTAGTAAAAAATACAATAATACGGCATGGTTGCGTAGTAGCACAAGGTATTGATTATTGATGCTTACGTGAGAAGTCACTCAATTATACTCAATTATTGCTACAAGATGGTGGTGCATCATATCTCTCATATTATTGATTCGATTATTGTCAAAGTATCATATGCATAATATGATATATTATTAAATCAATAATTGAGATGACAAAGTTATTCATAATATTAAATTACAATATTTACAATGTCTAGAAGTTCTGTCAAGGAGAGGTTTGGTCATCTAATTGCGCTCCAATAAGGAGAAATCCTTATCGGAAAGCCCCCTCTTTCCTGGGAATAACCTGGTTGTTAAATATTGTGAGTTATAATATTAATAATGAATAAGTTCGTGTTGATTATAGATGAATTTGATAGTTCTATTGTGTTGGGATTATTAGTGTTAGTGGAAATCGACATCTATTCCGATGATAATTGATGTCTAGGGGTTATATTGATAAATCGGATAATTAATCGGATAAATGAGTAATTAATTGCTACTAATTCACATGCTTATATAACTATTTGTTCACATGTGTGTACTATTGAATCACATTCTTGTACTATTAGGAGAGTTGGTGCAAGATTGATAATACTTGCATGACTAAGTTAAAGATGGAGGTATAAATAGAGGTACTATACTGTTATTTGTATTTTCACGTGATTATAACTATTGAATCACATGATTGAACTATTGATTCACATTATTTACTATTAGGAGAGGTGGTGCAAGTTTGATAATACTTGCAGGACTAAATTAAAAATGAAAGAAAAGTTGGAGGTATTGTATTGTAATTTTTTGAGCCCCAAAACGTGCAATTATCAAAACTATATTTTTTTATAAATAGATGCTCATTCTTCCTTCATTTCTCACCATTTCACTAAAGCTATAGAACAATTATTATAGAGAGAAATTATAGAGAGAAATAAGAAGAAATGCTGCTACCTCACTATTCCAAAGATCCAAATCTTCTTTTGAGGTAAGGGTATTATTTCTTTAGTACTCATGAAGAGAGCTTCTATTATTCCATTCTTTATTATTACATTGGAATAACTTTTGCATGCGATCTATCGCATGCATGGTGAATTCTTTGTTATTCCATTCTTTATTATTACATTGGAATATCACATACATGCGGATTATGTTAGACCTAGTTTCATTCTTTATTATTACATTGGAATATCCTCGTATGTATGCGGATTACGCTGAGACTGGTTCCATTCTTTATTATTCTCGCTTGGAATAATGCATGCGTAATGGTCTATCGCATGCATGGTGAATTCTTACATTATTCCATTCTTTATTATTACATTTGGAATATCATGTCTATCGGATTCTGCACGTCACAGTTCCATTCTTTATTATTCTGTTGGAATAACCTATCTATGTGGATTATCACATGCATGGTGAATGATCCTTCGTATTCATTCCTTATTTAATTTTGTGGAAATGATCTGTCTACGTGGATTACCACATGGCTGGTGAAAATCTATTTGCAGTTTCATATATTCTATGATACTCATTTTGTTAAAGTTTTGGCTTCTATACTCCATGAAATTAGTAGAATATCCTGGATATTTGCGTTTTATCCGGTATCTTTTCATGGAAATATTCTTCCGAGCATTCTTGAATTTTACTCCACAAAAGCGATATCATGTATTGACAATTTGGGCGTAATTGATTTCAAGATAAATTAACTTATAAATCTTTAAAATTTATTCTTGAACTTGTTTTATTGAATTATTATGTCATTGTAATCATCCTCATGCTTATATTGTGATGAAAGTCATCTTTGGCTTACGTGCATAGATGGACTTGGTATGATTATGACGAGGATTATTCAAGATAATTGTGACGCCCCCAAATAGGTATACATCACCTATTCGAGTTGTCAATACATGAATGTAAACAACTACAACTTTATTATTACAACAAGAAAAGCGTGAGTTTGAATACAAATATTATCTTCTGGACAATATCTATACTCAAATAAATCCTCATCACATTTATTGATACATTATTTTACAAAAATGGTGAGGACTACTAAACAATCCTTTCTAAAACCTTCATTCCATACCCCGAATTACGTACTCGCTATATTCTCGCCTCCGAGAGAAAATGGAACAAAAGGAAAAGGGTGAGCTCAACTAGCTCAAAAAGAATATTATGACTAAGATAATATACAACAAATTATCGTTAGTCTTCAACAGAAAAAATATAATAGAATACAATAGACAACAAATTTTAAATCAATATTCGCGTGAAATAATAATTCATTAGAAGAGTTAAGTAGAGAATGCAAACTACTATCTTCATGTATGAATTTAAAAGTTCATCGCTCTATCTTTTATCCCCAGTAACATCAATCAATATACATCTGGAATCAAATATTCATCTTTGCACTCTGAGGCCAAAGATATTCATCGATTAGTCGTATTCATTTAAACACTGTTCATCTTTGCACTACGGGCCAAAGATATTCTTCAAAATCATTCATCTTTGCTTCACAAAGCCAAAGATATTCTTTAAGAAATCATTCATCTTTGACTACTGTGCCAAAGATATTCCATAATATCATCGTTTAAGATGAGGATGATGAAAATATTTTTTAAAGAAACGAATCCAAAGAAACAAAATGACAAGGATTAAGGATTAAGGATTAGTACTTGGTTTTATCCACGTCCAAAAATACCTCAAAAATAATCATAGTGGTGTAAAATTCAAGAATGATCAAAACATGGATACAATCGAGTTAGTATCCGTAATAGATGTTTTAGACGAAAAGAAGAAATTTTATTTTTCGATTGAATAATCTCAGTATCGTGAATAGTCTTAGATATCGTGAATAGTGCCGCACTACGTGAATAGTAACTCAGACACCAAAAGATAGAAATTCCACAAAAACATCTTCACGCTTCATGAATAGTACTCGTGAATAGTAACTCGTGAATAAGAACTCATGAATAGTAACTCGTGAATAGTAACTCATGAATAGTAACCCATGAATAGTAACCCGGACATGAAAAAGTTCCAAATTTGATAAAGACTTGAGATCAACATTTCAATTATAATGATATTGAAGAAGTAATATCATTACGAAAAAATAATATTCCTTACCTCGAAAGATCGAGATCTCTAGCTAGAATCTAATGGGTATAGTCTTTGAAGGAACTTGCACCGCCTAGCAATACTCAAAGTATACTCAAAATACTCACAAGAATACGCTCGATAATATAGAGAGAAAAACTTGATTTACGGTGTGATTTTCAATTCTAACCTAAGCACCCTATTTATAGAAATTGCTTAGAACACCAAAAAGCAGAAAATTTAATAAATTAATATATATATATATATCAAATTCATACGCCAACCTTAGAATTCAGATCCTAGCATTTCCCACATGCCACCTTCTAGAAAAGTAAGAAAAAAAAACGTTTTCATAAAATAAATAATTAAAACTTTCAAAATTAATTATTTGAACTTGAGCTTCAAAAATTCATAATTAATAGCCCTTTCATCAGAAAATTCGAATCTCGCGAGTTTTTATAGGAAATTCAATTCTCTACAACTTTGCAGAAGAAAGTTTTCCAAATTCCAAACAGAAATCGGCCAAATCCACAAACAGGCGATTTTACAGTGCTATAATCAAATTTCGAATCAATAAATGGGGTCCAATTTATGTTTAACATGTTTTAAACATTTATTGCAACAAAAATACTCTTCCTCCTCGTATACTCATATATCCCACATTCATTGTAAAATATCACCGATTAATATATTATTAAAATAATATATTTAAATGAATTATTTTATCGAGAAAAAGATAAAATATTAATTTTCAACAATTGTCATTTTAAAATTTTCTCCATCTATATCCACATAAAATCAATATTTTTCTCATCATATGAATCAATAATTAATTATTCATAAATAATATTACGAAATCACATATTGACAACCAGGCGCGGTTCTCAGGAAAGGGGGCTTTCCAATAAGAATTTCTTCTTCTTGGCGCCGCAATTAGGTGACCAAACCTCTCCTTAGATGTAACTTTCTAGACATTGCCAATAATGTTATCTAATAATATTATTCAGGATAATATGAATTATTGCTTCGATAAAGAAAAATACTTGTGTAATGACAATTATTGAAACAACAATGAATATAAAATATCAATGCGTGAATTATTAACTCAATAAAATAATTTGAGCGATAATTACGTAACCATTATTGAGTAGTGCCTTCTTACGTAAGAATCAATAATTGGTGTCTGGTACTGCAGTGCAAATCGCTTTCAACAACGTATTAGTGTGTTTTAACCACCGGGTATTCCAACAATATAACTCAGTAACAACTACGCCGTTATTTTTAAACAACTTATATTTGTCGTTTTCTTCATCCAATCGCTTTCCGTTTATAGGGCCCACACATGGTCGCGTCGTCGTCGAATATTCCCCGACAACGATCTAATATTCCACGACCAACGAATATTCCCAACGATAATGAATATTTTATAACCACTTGCTTATTTTGAAATATTTGCGTATTTAACCCTTAACTATCCACATTAATCAAATCAACCCTTACTATTTCAAAATAATAAATAAAGGAAATTCCTTTTATTTAAAAATTTGGGGTCTTCTGAATAATCATGACACAGTAATGTTATATATGATGTGGTAAAAGTTCTCGATAACTCAGTAGTGCATTGATGGATGAGTTTTTGTATGATTATGACCAAGGATTATTCGGTATAGTCATGACCATTGATGATTTAATGAATATCCTTGGCCCGTATATGAGGATGACTTCGATGATGTGGTTTATTTATTAAAATTTGAGTCTCAAATGATAAAAATTGATGAAAACATTTTAATCATAGAAGATAGTAGATATCATGCTTTACTTGACTCTTCTAATGGATTACTTATTCCACCAAGCAGATTAAACTTGATGTCTATTATATTTTATCGGTTTAACATTGTTGAAGACAAATGATAATTTATTCGCATTATCTTAGTCATAATATTTCTTCTAAGACTAGTTGAGCTCACCCTTTCTTCACTGTTCTCTTCAGGAAATGAGAACGTAGCCGAAACTAGTCGGGGAAAGGAGTGACAGTCCAGATGATAGCATTAGTAGTCCTCATTATTCTGTTAAATAGTGTTACAATAAATGTAATGAGGAGTCCATTGAGTGTGGTTATTGTCTATATGACAATATTCTTATTAAAACTCTTAGATTATGTTTTGTCGTATTTTATACGACTGTTATATAATTAAGTTGTATTTAAATTTTGTACCATGTATTTGGCAACTCAAGATGGGTGATGTATACCTATTTTGGGGCGTCACATCAGTAGTATTTGGACAAAGCAGAATGAAATTAGAAAGTTGTTTCTAATTTGTATTAATCAGAGTTATGCATTTAGGATCGAAAGACATATAATTAAATAAAGTAAGACTTAGCAGTAATTCCATGTCTTATATTTAATTGGAAAATTGTATGGTAGAAAGATTGAATATGGTCTTTGTTGGGCTTCGACATGACTATGGTCTTTGTTGGGCTTCGACATGTTGAGGCCTTAGCCATGATAGGGGTTGTAGGTCTTCGACTTCGTCGTGGTTCAGCTTTGGTAAGGTTGGTCTTCGACTTAGGTAAGGTTGGTTTTCGACTTGATAGTATGTATCTCACCTGCACCGCTATGCTACTACTAGCATGTTTGGGAGTAACTTGTGATCTGTTGCTATGTTGCCGTATGGGATTGGTGCTACTCTTGTGGGGGAGTCTTTGCCGTCGGTAGTTGTTGGCCTCAAGAACTACAGAGCCGCTCGCGTGGAAAGCGGGTCATGATAGAGACTGTTGCACATGCTATCTTCATTATTACTCTTGTGGTTGGGAGATTTGTTTCTCAGCTACTGACATGTGGGGGCCTCAGCATGAAGGTGGCAGGGGTTGTAGGATTTTGACTTCGGCGTGGTTCGGCTTCGGTAAGGTTGGTCTTCAACTTCGGTAAGGTTGGTATTCGGCTTTGGGGTATGTATCTGCTACCTGCTATGCTACTGCTGCTGTGTTTAGGAGCTGCTGGTGATCTGTTGCTATGTTGCCATATGGGATTGGTGCTACTGCTTGTGGGGGAGGTGTTGCATGAGACACCACGCTGTCTGGTTTGAGCTTCTGCAGCGGTTTGGCCTTATCTGTTGCTTCTGTTCTCCTTTATGTTGTTGCTTTTTGCTGCTCTTGTTGATGTGTTGGCTGGTTTTGGGGCTGATGTGCTACTAGTTCCTTTGACTGGTTGGTCAAGTCGACAGTCTTTGTTAGCGAGTAGTTGGGCTTTTAGTCATGTAATCTTTTATAATATTTGATATCATATAGGGTTTATCTTATGATATCTATGCTATAATCTGATTGGGGTTTCCCATGAGCTTTGTACTTTACTTTTTATTTTAATACAGTTTAAATTTTAGCAAAAAAAAAAGAGACATGGCTGCTCCTGCAGAAGGTCAGTGTACACCCGACTTGCACATATATGAATAATCATGCAAAACACACATGTTAGTATGTTGATAACTAAGTTTGACCCTACATCATAACATTAACATAGGTCATTTATCCATTCTCATTTAATCAAGACTTTAAGTGTTCAATTCACAAATTCTCTTACGTTTAGCCGTTGTACACATGGTACGTGGTTAATAGATCTCAACTATACATGTTTACATTAGTTAAATCATGTATTTCAAGTTATGAAGTTCTACTTCATTCATGCTTGTTCTAAACCACATTTAACTAGTTTCACAATGCATATGACTAACTAGGCATTCATGTTAATCATGTTTACATGCATGACACACCTAATTATGATGTCACATACTAGAATACTTATAACATAGTTATTGACAAAACTAATTTTCAAGGTTTCTTTTGAAAATCTCATGTTAAGCCATCAAGCATGCAAAGTCACTTCACATATAACATTATAGAAAGATAAATATTGGAGAGATGAGAGAGAAGCTCTCCCTTCTCTCTATCTTTCCTCTTCCATTTTCAGATCTGAAATTTGTTGTTGGATCTATTTCTAATCTTTGATTAGTGATTTTTTGATCTTTGCTTTCTTCGGTTAGTGATTATAATATCCTTGTAGGGATATCTTTCTATGTTCAAATCTGAACTCTATGTTCCTATTTGATTCTCATAGCTGTTTTGGGTATTGAGCGGGTCATTCCATGGGTAAGCAAATAAAGAGTTCAAAATCTAAATCGGCTTCTAAGAAACCTCGACCAAAGCTGGTGCACAGTTCCTTTGGGAATGCTAGTGTGGATGATAAATCCTTTGGCTCCTCAAGAACTTGTTTCAAATCAGCCATATCAAGTTTAAAAGATATTGGTTTTGATCTTCCTGATCAATTCATCTCCTCCGATGGCGAAGATGGTGAGGTGCTGTGTCCTATTTCTCACTCTGTTGCACTTGAAAATCTGTTGAATATGTTGAGTGGATCTCACTCTCTTTAATCTACAAGTGTGCCTCATGGCCTTGGGTACCTCGCTCCTGCCGAAAGCACCCTCAAGAAGCTTATGTACATCAATGGTCTTCAGTTAGGTGAGAATGGGGTTGACCGTGGGTCCCCTGTTTTAGACCAACCTAGTTGCTTTTTGAATTCAAAATGTGGCAATGTTTCTCCAGCTAGTTGGATTTGTTCACGTGGGACTGGTGGGGTCCCAACCCTTTATTCACCAATTCAATTTGGTGACCTTGAATTAGGGACAGATTCCCGGCCTTTACCCCACCAATCTGCTCCTAATATATTTAAGCAGCCTCATGATATTTCGAACCTCATAAACCATAACGTCACTCTTCTAAATAATCATGATATTGTTTCTATACCTCATGAAATCTCTCAACCCGGGATCACTTCTTGGTCTCTTTCTCTTGTGGGCTATTTTATTGGGAGGAAACAGTCTATCCACTATGCTACCTTTTGGGCAAAACAGATTTGGGGTGACAAGGTAGCAAAGGTGTATTTTAAAGGAAATGGCCTTTATTTCTTCTGTTTCAGGACAGAGGAAGACCTTATTCCAATTGCTGCTCGTGGCCATACTTACTTTGGTCAATCTCTTTTGATCCTCCAAAGATGGCAAGCGGGTATGGATTTTCTTAAACGTGATCCTACAATTGTTCCTATCTGGTTCAATTTTCATAATGTCCCACTCCCTCTTTGGATCTTGCTAGTCATTTTGGCAAACCTCTATTTATTGATGATGCTACTAAATTTGGCAATAAACTCTCTTTCGCTAGAGTTTGTATTGATATTGCAGTCACAACTCAGTTACCTAAGTCTTTTAAAGTTCAAATTGAGAATTGTGCTCCTCATGAAATTCATATTGATATTCCTTAGCAACCCCGAAAATGTATGCTTTGCAAAACCTATGGTCATTCCGATTCCACTTGCTCCCTACAGCCTTATGAGGGGAAAAAGGAGGAAATGAAATCTAAGCCCAGGTTTGAATGGAAGGAATTGCGAAAAAGGAAGGATTGTCCATCTTCTGCTCCTTGCTATTCGGAGAGTAATCCATCACCTATTACGGGGAAAGGAAAGGAAAAGGTCTCAAAATTTTCTAGTACTTTGGTTGTATTTAAGGGTTCTACCCCTGACTCAAGTGCTACGAAAAAAGTTCATTTTGACAAGACCGAGCTCTTGCTTAAAAAGGTTCAACATACTCAAATAGCTGCCTTATCTACTATTCCTATTCTCAAGTCGTGCTTAAAAGTAACTACTCTTAGACTAACCTCGAGGATTCTGGAACCAAAACCACCTGACATTTGTTAGATGTTCATATTATTCCCATTTCAGTAGTTTGCTACCTGTGTGGACTATGTTTTATACTGCATATGCTTTTGCTCACGTGGGATGGTTTTTGCTCAACTGGTGGGCTCTCTTGGTTCACCTACTCGGGCTGCTTTCCCGAAATGCTGTTGGGCCTATTCCGTAGTGTTTTGTTTCTTATTGTAATTTTAAGTGTTCAATTTACCTAACCTCGGGATGTGAGGAATATACTATTAGGATAGGTAAAATGTTTCCTAGGCTCTCTAGGTGTTTTAGTTCTTTCGGGAGAAGAGGACTATGCTATGATCTTCATTGTAATATTTAAAGTTTTTGAAAATTAATATACAAACAAATTTAGCAAAAAAAAGCCACTTCACTTACTATACATCATACTCTCATACATGTTAGACCACATAAGCATGCTCACAAGTTCTTAACTCAAAGTGTATATAGTTTATCAAGTTCATTTTTAAAACTTTAAGTTTCCATTAGTAAAACTTATTTAAGCATGCAAGAAAAGTCCACATAGTCTAAATCATTCTTTCATACTTAAAGATATATGAAATCAGATCATGATAGCATGTTTTCAAGTTCAAAACTTAGTGTATACATAGTTCGTTTACACATAGCTAGTATAGTCTTTTACTTGCAATTCTCCTTTAAATCATGCTTGGATAGTCTATGCTATCTCCAATAATATAAACTAACATATTGATCACATGTCAAGGCATATCAGAACTTAACACAGTTGCACATAAAGTCAGAACATATATAAAGTCACTAACATTTGCAGGGGGTCTCCTGGGACAAAAATATTCCATGCTGTTATCACCATGCTATGGAAGTTCTCCAGGTCCATCATGAAGTTGAAGAACTGGAAAGGCTTTGGAATAGGAGGTAACTTCAGGCCAGTTTGGAAAATAACTGGGCAGTGATCTGAGAGATCTCTTGGAGAGAAGATGGCCTGGGAGAGGGGGAGGTGATTAAGCCATAAGTGGTTAACCATGGCTCTGTCTTGTTTTCTGTAGATAGGATTCGAGATATGTGAGTCCCACCAGGTGAGAATGGGGCCAATAGCCCGAAGATCAACCATAGAGATATCTTCAACGCAGTCCTTAAAGTTTTGCATACCGCTGTCCCACGCCTCATTTCCTCTATTGATTTCAAAAAGACTTATCACTTCATTAAAATCCCCTAGGATGCACCAAGGTGTATGTGTAGAGGCTGAGATTGACCTAAGACCCGACCATAGCAACTTCCTTTCAGCTGAGGTATTTAACCCATAGACGAAGGTGACAAAAAATTGGACTTTAGTATCCAAAGAAAGAGCAAGACAGTGAATGTGTTGGGAGGATTTAGAGATAACTGAAATGTTCCAAAAATTAGGATCCCAACCGATCCATATTCTCCCATTGGCATGATAATCATAGTTGAATTGCCATTTCCATTTTTTACAGATTGCATTAGCAACAAAACTGGAATTAGGAGATTTGACCCGTGTTTCTACTAGTCCAATTAAGGAGATAGTGAACTTATTGATATGGTCTTTTACACTAGCTTGTTTGGCCCTTCTATTTACACCTCTAATATTCATAGAGCAAAAATTAACCATAAAAACAGTGAAGAATGGGATTTAAGGTGTCCCCCACCCTTGCTTTTCTTAGTAGAAGCTTGATTAGGATCTAAGGAGCTCCTCGCTTTCTGCTTGAGGTCCTTTCCTTCCTTCTCATCAATACATTTTAGCTTCCCCACAAGAGGATTGGGAGGGGGAGTAAGGTCAGTGTCAGAAAAAGAATCCTCAATAGCTCCAGTCAGTGGGGCCAGTGGGCTAAAGGTATTAGCAGCCGAGTCACAAACAGCAAGCAGAGTATCCTTCGGGTTAGATTGTTGCTTAAGACCCTTTGCAACCACTGTCCAACCATCGGTAGGGAGGGGGTCAGATGGAGAGCCTTGAACAGGGGGGGTCTGGGGGAACATGGGCTTGCTGTCCAACCTGTATCTTTGGGACCCATTTGTAGTTTGCACTAGGGCAGCGAGTAAGGGAGTGGCCAAAGGACTTGCAATGAGAGCAGATGATAGGTCTATTTTGGTATTCCACGTTTACCGGAATAACTTTTGCAGTTTGGGTTTCCTCATCGATAACATCCACTTCTAGACAACTAGGGAATGAAGATGAAGAAGAAAGCTCTACACATACTTTGGCAAAAGTCATAGGCTCGAATTTACCAGTAACACTATCAACGAAGAGTGGCTTACCAATGCCACTAGCTAGGTAACTGAGCCTTGTAGGAGAAAGGTAGGACATTGGGACGTTATGAAATTTAACCCAAACTGGTGCTTTAGTGATGGCTTCAAACTTGAAATCCATGCCTTCCTTCCAAAGCTTGAGGCAAAGATGTTTGTTCGAGATGTACGAAGGGCCAAGAGCAAGGACATTTTCTCATTCCAGAGAGTTAGAAAACTTGAAGACAAAAAACCCTTTATCATGCAAGAAGACCTTTTGCAGTCCATATTTATCCCAAAGCTTATGAATAAATTCTTCAACAAGTTTAAAAGGGAGTCTAGAGTTGATAAAGCTCCCCACAAGGCAGGTATTCCAGAGAGTATTTCCTTTTAGAAGTACCTCAGCCAGAGGTCTTATGCGAATTACTCCATTCTCCGAAGCCGGAGGAGAGGGGGGGGGGGGAATATTCAAGAAGAGAGCAGTGTTTAGGGTCACTATTGGTTACCACATCGCTCCAAGATTGCTTGGATGGCTTTACAGCTTTAGGAGGGTTCTCATCACGTTTTTCATCCACGCAGGCAGCGAGAGAGGGGGACTCAGCCGTAGCAGACTGTAGACCTGACACATGTGCAAGCACTGCAGGAGAAGCACCGGAGGGTCTCAGGGAACCAAGATCAAACATGTTGTGGTCGTTAACACTCCTTTTAGATTTACCTTTGTTAGCGAAATCATTGACATTCTGAAGCAAAAATCCTTGGACTTTAATGAAGTCCATTAAAGTAAGGCACTTCCTTTGTTCATCAGTTGCATCAAGGCGGCCCTATTGTGATAGGTACTGCGTTGCTTTGAAGATCTCTGACATAGAGGAGCCAAGCAGAGGTCCTGCATTTTCCTCGACGATGCTATTAGCTTCTGAGTCGAAAGACTCATCAAAGGCAAAATGAGTCGTAACAGGCATGGGGTCTGATTCTACCATAGCCGTGTCAACAGCAACAGGGGAATTGGGGTTAGATTCTCCGAACTCGACGAATAGGTCATGGGAATGGCTACTCTCAGAGTTACCAGCTGAGAGGTGAGAGAAATCAACCATGGCGAGGCAGCGAGAGGGGCTGAGGGTGGGGGGAGATCGGTATCCAATTCCTCTTTGATGATTGAGGAACCCTTCATCCATCAGAAATAATATAACTTTTGGTAGGTTCCCATTTGTGATGGCTATCAAATTAAAGTCACCTAGCATGCTTTGATTTGGTATGATCTCAATCAAGAACGTCCCACCGCTAGGTGTTTTCCCCATTGGGTATGTGATCACTTTTGGGCATGGAAGCTTGTCACACACAATGGGCTCTTCGTTTATCTTCTCTTTCTCGTCCCACCATGGATTCAAAATTGTACTCGTTCTTATGTCATCAAGAGCTTCGCTGATGAGATGACTACCAAGTGGGCATGATTTTGCAAATCTGACTGACTCTTTGATCTTTGGTGATCTTCGGTGGAGACCCATTTAGATCTTCATCGACCTCTATTTCATTATCCCCAATTGTCTCCACACTTCCGATATCTTGTGGCTCATCTAGTCGCAAATTTGGTTTGGGTTCTTTGTCAATTTCATCATCCATGTCATAAAGCCAAGTGTTTGGAGGAAGGTTGCTTACGGCTTTGGTCATTTGCTCTATCTGATCCGCAAGATTTTGAATTGACCTCGCTTGATTACTCATCTTCTCCTCATCTGCTATGAACTTGGACAATAATTCCCCCAGCCTTGAATTTTCTATTTCAGTCTCGGAAGCCATGTATTGAGGACCATTGGTTGAGGTAGTGACGAGTTGTTCCATCCAATTATTAAAATTTTGGGTTGACAGCTCTTGGTTAATCCTCATCTCCTCTAGGTTTGGCTTTTCTTCTTGTGGCAATGGAGGTGGACATGAAAATTCCGGTGTGTATGATGGATTTGGAGCGTAATATTGGTTATCATAAATGTAGCTCCCTGAAGAATCCGGGTGATACCCCCAATCTCGGTGATAGTTAGGCTCAGCATAGTTGTTGATGTAATCACCACTATATGGTACCTGCTCAAACCTGTAGGTACATTGATGACTCGGTTGATTTCCAACACAATAATCACAAGTAACCGCCACACTTTAATGACGTGGTGCTACAAAAGCGTCCAACTTCCTCAAAAATGTCTCAATCTGTGCTGACAATGTAAAAAATGCATTGAGTCCATCAATTCATGTGTCCTTGGTGGAGTTATATTTGTGTATGGCCATTGATAATTGCATCCATCCATGGTACCTGAAAAGAAAGAAAAATAGGGAGAGAATTAAATAAAAAGGAAAAAAATATTCAAATTAAGACTAATTTGATTAAAGCTAATATTGGCAAAAAAATGTTAAACTAATTCCCCGACAACGGTGCCAAAAACTTATTGGGTAAAATCTAATTACGCACAACACGCAAGTATACGTGGTCAACAAGTAATAAAGTGAAAGTAGAGTATCGTTCCCACGAGGAATTGTTTAATAAAAATCACCAAGTACTAACTCGTAACCAACTCAATCTTATTTAAACGAATGAATTTAATGTTATAAATTAAATTATTTAACTAAACTAATTCTAATTACCACTAATTAAAAATCAGATAATGGAGATTTAAGATCACAACTTCACTTATTGCTTCGTTTAAGTTAACACATTTCTCATCAATTGTTTTCTATCCTGAATTGTTAATCAAGAACACTAAAGCAGATAAAACCACCTCTCGATGCATAATATTAATAAGTGGATTTTATATCCACGAATTGATGTTCATTTCAAGTTTAATCATTGTTAATTCCTTGCTTTCATGTTCATTTTTACTTGTTTATTTGTTATTTTTATGTGTAGGATGGTTGGTTGGCAAGTAACAAAAGAAGGGAGTCATTTGAAGCAATTATGGAAGCAAGCATGAAGCTCAAACAAGTCAGGAAACATATTAGACTCCCACCGGGGTGGGTCTAATTTACTCTTACACCCCCGCCGGGGCGGGTGGTGCCAGATCTTGACTCTCCTAGCCTGTTGCAAACTCTGCTGGACTGAGGATTTTGAGCACTTGGATAGCATTTGGACTCTAATTGACATAGGACTTCGACCAAAACTTGTGTGTTGGATTTATATTGAGCAACAAACAATGAAATAATAATCATACAGAGCAATTATCAGAGATTAATTACAGAAATTCATATTGAGCATTGGAGTGAAGATTTTGAAGAACTTTCATATTGATTGCGGATTAAGGCTAACATGAAGGGTGTTCTGCATTATTCTTCTTCTTAGTCTTATATTTGTAATTGAAAATATGTTATCTTTAATTTATTCAGTATTTAATACATTGATGATGAACTAATTTACTTTTTAGGCTTATGATGGATCTTTAAGTTGAACGATGGTTTTGTAACTTTGATTTTCAGTTTAATAAGCTATTATCCAGTTTATCTATATTAATTTGATCGTGAATTTATGAATTGCCTGATCAACAGTTCTTTGTGGACGTGTATGAAATCGAGAGAGGAAATACGAGTCTAGACTTAGTTAATATAGCATGTGATCTTGAATTTTGTGAATGAACAGAATCTTGATGAATGTTAAGGTAGGGATATGTTTGACATCGCACGTAATCGGATAGAGAACTTAATTTTAAACCTTCTTTAATTATAATTCACATAGAGATATAGTGAGTTAGTTGATTAAGGTGTTTAACTTGTTTCTATCTAATTTGTAGATTTAAGTTAATACGGTATTAGTACATCGAGAGGTGGATAGTGCTACATTCGTGTTCTTGATTAATAAACTGGGGTAGTGAATTGAACTGGAATAAAGGTTGAAAAAAATCAGAGTGAAGCTTAGGGTGAAGTTGTAAGCCTAATTCTCCAATAATTGTTTGAAATTTCAGTTTTTAATATTTGTGATTGTTTTGTGATCATATATTTATTAATAGTTTAGTTTTTATATTTTTGTCATTGTTTTGGATAGTTTAATAAAATTAGGATTAATAGGAAATTGATAATTGTGAGGTTAAACTTCTTACTACATTGTCTCTGTGGGAACGATACTTTACTTATTATTATATTACTTGTTGACCACGTATACTTGCGTGTTGTGCGTAATTATATTTTCCCCAACAAGTTTTTGGCGTCGTTGCCGGGGACAATTTTAGTATAGATTTTAATATTTTACGATATCAGTTTAATTAGTCCAGTTTTACTTAAACATTTTCATTTTTGTTTTGTTCGTCTTATTTCTGGTTTTTGAAGTGGTTTATGCAAACGCGGTCTAAAAATCCAGACTTGCTTCCTTTTGAGGACGACATTGAGAAACGGTTCCAAAGGCTATGTAAGTGGATCAAGGAAACAAGAGAAGAATTCAAAAACTTTGAAAAAGAAGAGACAATGGTTGCTGAAGATCAGAAAGCGTTTAGAGATTTTGCTACACCCAAGGTGACTGAACTGCAGTCGAGTATCACCAGGCCGTCTATTGCTGCGAACACCTTTGAAATCAAGACTGGGACGATTCAAATGATTCAAAATTTAGTTCAGTTTGGGGGGTCGGAAAATGATGATCCGATTGAACACTTAGTCAGCTTTCTGGAAATTTGTGACACCTTCAGGTATAATGGGGTGTCGGATGACGCGCTGAGACTTCATTTGTTCCCATTCACCTTACGGGACAAGGCGAAGAGTTGGTTACACTCTCTACTGCCGGGATCGATAACTACTTGGGAAGACCTAGCTCAGAAATTTCTCGTAAAATTCTTCCCACCAGCGAAAATTGCAAAAATGAGGAATGAGATAACGATGTTTGAACAGCAACACGGGGAGTCATTGTATGAGGCATGGGAAAGATACAAGGAATTGCTTAGAAAGTGCCCGCATCATGGATTACCTAAGTTGTTGCAGATGAACACATTTTGCAATGGATTGAACGGAAATCTCGGGACCAGTATTGATGCAGCTTCAGGTGGAGCATTTATGGCTAAGAGTTATGAGGAGGCCTACGAATTGATAGAAACTATGGTAGCTAACAACTACCAGTGGCCCATGGCAAGAATGACACAGACAAAGGCAGCTGGAGTGTTAAAATGTAGATGGTGTGACGGCAACACAAGCACAGATTTCAGCACTCTCAAAGAAGTTGGATGCTATGACAGGGGTACAGGCACAACAAGTTGCAGTTATTTGTGAATTGTGCGTGGGTGAGCATCCTACATATCAATGCGCAATCAATCCAGCGTCAGTGCAATTTGTGGGTAGCTATAATAGAATTCCACAGAATACATACCAGAATGCTTTCAATCAGGGGAATAAGAATCATTCGAACTTTTCATGGAGTAACAATCAGCATCAGCAAGCTCCACGACCATCATTTCCCCCAGGATTTCAGAATCATCAACAACCAGCTCAACATCAAGAGAGGAAATCAGATTTAGAAGAGTTGTTGACAAAGTACATAACCAGCAATGAGGTGGCTATGAAAAATCAAGCAATGGCAATGAAATCACAAGAGATAGCCATCAAGAATCAAGAGAATCAGACGGGACAAATTGCATTAGTGTTGAACAATAGACCACAAGGGACTCTACCAAGTGACACCGAAAGAAATCCAAAGGGTAATCACGAGCAATGTCAAGCAATTATGTTGAGAAGTGGAAAACAGCTTGAGGGTCAAGAAACAGAAAATTCGACTACAAAGAAGGTTAAGACATATAGTGAAAATACAGCGGTTGAGGTCAAGCAGGGGGAAGAAAAACAAGTGGAAAAGAGCAAACCAGTTAACGAACTAGTTGTCTATCCTCCCCCACCGTTTCAGCAAAGAGTTCAAAAATAGAAACTAGATAAGTAGTTTGCAAAAATTTTAGATGTTTTTAAGAAACTTTAGATTAATATCCCGTTCACAGAAGCCCTAGAGCAAATGCCAAGTTATGCGAAATTCATGAATGGGAAAAAAAGTTGGAAGATTTCGAGACAGTGGCATTAACAGAGGAATGTAGTGCGGTGTTACAGCGAAAGTTGCCACCAAAGTTGAAAGATCCAGGGAGTTTTACTATTCCGTGCATGATTGGGAATATGGCGTTCAATAAATGTTTGTGTGATTTGGGGGCAAGTGTGAACCTTATGCCATTATCAGTTTATACAGAATTGGGTTTGCCAGATCCAAAGCCTACGAACATCTCATTACAATTGGCGGATAGGTCAGTCATGTACCCGAGAGGCATTGTGGAGGACATATTGGTAAAGGTTGACAAGTTTATATTCCCCGCGAATTTCATTATTCTGGATTTTGAGGAGGATAAGAACATCCCGATTATCCTAGGGAGACCTTTCTTGGCTACGGGTAGGACACTCATCGACGTACAAAAAGGTGAACTAACTATGAGGGTCCAAGATCAAGAAATAAAATTTAATGTGTTCAAGCCATGAAATTCCCTACGGATGAAGAAAAATGTTTTAGGATGGATATCATTGACCAGATAATCAGCGAAGACATGAACAAGAGTTTGGTTAACGATCCATTGGAAACGACATTATTGGGGGATGAAGAGTTAGATGATCCAGAATTTGTGTACTATTTGCAGATGCTAGACTCCTTGCCACGAGTTAGAAGATTTAAAACACCCTTTGAACCATTGCACACGGAGGAGAAAGCCACAACAAGGATGCAACCGTCATTGGAGGAGCCACCGAATCTTGAACTTAAGCCACTCCCTAAACACCTCAGGTATGCGTATTTAGGTAATTCTAATTCTTTACCTATTATTATTTCTGCTGCACTTAACGAATTGCAGGAAGAAAAGTTGTTGAGAGTGCCGAGGGACCACAAATCGGCTATAGGATGGGCAATCGCAGATATCAAGGGAATCAAATTTCATCCATTTGCATGCACAAAATTACGATGGAAGACGAGCAAAACCGATCGTG